>JAAOOA010000988.1:115000-181398 GCA_012861695.1 Trematomus loennbergii
AGGGGCGTGGGGAGGGGCTCCTTATTTTCATCTAAAGTAACAGACAGAGAATCAGCACTTTGGAAACAGGGCTGAAACAGAGGGGATTATGGGTAATGCTGCAATGATCTGTTTGGTGTTCCAGCCAATCAGAGACAGGCTCTGGATATATCTGAGACCTGTGATATATTGATGAAGAGGAGGATGATAGGGGACCTTTAAAATCTTTAATATGAAGCAGAAATAAAAAATACAGAGATGAAGAAGCCGTTGGGTTGTTTCCTTTTATTTCCCACTCACGTCTTTTACAAATGTTCTCAGACCGACGAAGGACACTTTGAGACAGGAAATAAAATCACGTTTCCAGAAGCTTCCGCACGACGTGACAATAAATAATCCCAGAGCAACAAAAAAACACTCATTCAAATAAAAAACTGTTTAATGGAAATATTTAATTTGTAAAACCAAATCGACTGAACTCTGTTATCAGGATGCCCCCCCCCCATCCCCCCCCCCCCCCATAAAGGAAACGCAGCGTGAGGATCATAACTCGTCTAGATTTCAAAATAAAAGCTCAACCGTGACGGGGCGATCACACCGGACGATCAGTTTCATTTAACAGATTTCTGCATTTTTATACCAATTTCTATTCAATTCAATTTGACATTTTTTAAGAGTGCATTTGTGAGTTCTGTTTTCTTTCTATTGAATTCCAAGATTTTCTTCATTTTTATGCATTTATTGCAATTAAAATCACAGAAAACTGGAAAAACTCATTAACATTTTTAAGAGACATTTCACTACAGAAGTTCCATCAGAATGTTTGTAGTGAACGTGAGAGTTGGAGGCCATGTTATTCCCTTTTCAAATTACACACATTTACTTTGAAATGTGTGGAATTCAACAGAAAAACCACAAGATAACATTTTCTAGTACTTTTTAATCTAGCGACATTGACCCGGCTGGATCAGAAGTCACTGAACCTCTCAGACGAAGCTCAGCCTCATCAGAGAGAGCTCTAATGGCCTCTCTCCGTCCGGTGTGACCGAGGACTCAGAGCAGCAGCGCAGAGGAATGTCTGAACGGCTTGATTGAAAACAGATTTCACAGTTTGACCAATTAGTTGAGAGGGGGGGGGGGGGGGGGGGGGGGGGGGGGGGCGACTGTGTGTGTGTGTGTGTGTGTGTGTGTGTGTGTGTGTGTGTGTGTGTGTGTGTGTGGTTCTATGTGTCTCAGTGTGTGTATGTTTCCCTTTGTGTCTGTGTGGGTTTCAGTGTGTGTGTGTCTCTCTCTCAGTGTGTGTGTGTGTGTGTGTGCTCTCTCTCAGTGTGTGTGTCTCAGTGTGTGTGTCTCTGTGTGTCTTTCTCAGTGTGTGTGTGTGTGTCTTTCTCAGTGTGTGTGTGTGTGTGTGTGTGTCTCTCTCTCATGTGTGTGTGTGTGTGTGTGTGTGTGTGTGTGTGTGTGTGTGTGTGTGTGTGTGTGTGTGTCTCTCTCTCAGTGTGTGTGTGTGTGTGTTGTCTCAGTGTGTGTGTCTCAGTGTGTGTGAGTGTGTGTGAGTGTGTGTGTGTGTGAGTGTGTGTGTGTGTCTCTCTCTCAGTGTGTGTGTGTCTCAGTGTGTGTGTGTGTGTCTCTCTCTCAGTGTGTGTGTCTCAGTGTGTGTGTCTGTGTGTGTGTGTGTGTGTGTGTGTGTATATGCGTGTCTCTCAGTGTGTGTGTGTCTGTGTGTTTGTCTCAGTGTGTGTGTCTTTCTCAGTGTGTGTGTCTCAGTGTGTGTGTGATCTCAGTGTGTGTGTGTCTCAGTGTGTGTGTGTTTGTGTGGGTGTGTGTGTGTGTGTGTGTGTGTGTGTGTGTGTGTGTGTGTGTGTGTGTGTGTGTCTCAGGCCTTCTTCTCCTCCAGCAGTTTGTGCAGCTGGTCAGCGTCCTCTGAGGTCTTCAATCTGATCAGCAGAGGAACCGGGCTGCTGGGGTTCTTCTCGTCGACGGGGGGGTTCGGCACGCAGACCACCATCACGTTTTCTTCCCCAGACGAGAGACAGGGAGAGACGCCTGGAGCAGGATGTTCAGCAGGATGTGACCTGAGAGAGGGAGAGGGAGGAGAGGGAGGGAGAGGGAGAGAGAGGGAGAGAGAGAGGGAGAAGGAGAGGGAGAGGGAGAGACAGGTGAGTATTCAGAAGAATCACTAAGATACTCAAAACATGTGAGAGAGAGAGAAGGACGTCAGGTTAAGTATTTAGAAGAATTAGTCAAACTAGAAAATGCGTATGAATGCTGAAAATGCGTATGAATGCTGAAAATGCGTATGAATGCTGAAATGCGTATGAATGCTGAAAATGCGTATGAATGCTGTAAACTGTGTCCATGTGTTGCTGAACTTTGCTAATACGGCTTTAAAAAGTATAAATGTCATAAACAAGAAGTCATAGCAGTCATGTCCTGAAGGAGCTGAACATTTGAATGGTTTCTGTAGCTGAAGAAGTTAGCGGACAAAGTTTGGTTGAAATAATAATAATTGAAGAACAATAGTGTTGAAGAGCATTCACACTAAATATGGTGCAGAGGAACACTGATCAGTTCCTGTGTTTGACCAGCGGGGGGCGCTGTGTGATCACAGTTCAGCTTCTGAGAGAGCTCTGAAAGAATATAATACGGTTACATGCCACTTAACAGAAGCACGTTGCCCATAAACTACATGTCCCACAATGCATCTGGTTTTGTGACGTGCGCACTGAAGAGAATTGCAATTATTTGCCCTGGACTTCTGCTTTCAGACGTAGTTCATTGTGAAGTTATCACCCTCTCTCCTTCAGGTTCAACGAGTACAAATATTAAAAACGTGGTGCAGAGAAACTGTTCAGTTCCTGTGTTCGGCCAGCGGGGGGCGCTGTGTGGTTTGCTCTGTTTAAATGAAGCTCCTTCTGGCTTCAGATGTTTCAGGTTAATGAAACTCACCTGTGGTAACGAGGAGAAAGAGAGAGCAGGAAATGCACCGAGAGGAAAGGGTTTCAAAGCGTCCTGAAATAGACGATGTTCACGCCTCTACACGAGACGCCTCCTCGGGGTTTGGCATCTTGGAGAGTGATGCTTTTAGTTGTACTTGTTTTATGGTGTGAGCTGTTTGTTTGTTTGTTTGTTTGTACATCACTTTGTTCTGGAGGTTTTAAAGTCCTTTATAAATAAAGCTGTATTTAGCATTTTAACGTCAGGACTCTGAAAGACGCTGTGTTGGTTTGTTTCAAATGCTTAGAACTCATGATGCATTTTCACTACAGGTGTATTTATATCTCATATCTACTAATACTACACCTCATACTAATACTACTACTTGTACTTATACTAATATGTATATCTGATATCTAACTCCTTCAGGACATTCGAGGCGATAGACGTTTTGTTGTTTATACCATTTTAGACCTTTCTTTGAAATATAAATCTTAGCACACACAGAGATATATATATATATATATATATATATATATAATGTATATTTATACCCAGGTTGGTGTCGGCTCTGATGAGCAGCTGCACTTTGTCGTCGTCGCTCTTCTTCAGATGAAGAGTCCCCACTCCTTTCTCCTTAAACTCAGAGTCCTTCTTATAGAACAGCTTGCACCTGAAACACAACAAACACCACACGTTACACCTCAAGCTGTTTGAGACGAGGACATCTCCTTTAAACAACACGTTACACCTCAAGCTGCTTGAGACGAGGACATCTCCTTTAAACAACACGTTACACCTCAAGCTGCTTGAGACGAGGACATCTCCTTTAAACAACACGTTACACCTCAAGCTGCTTGAGACGAGGACATCTCCTTTAAACAACACGTTACACCTCAAGCTGCTTGAGACGAGGACATCTCCTTTAAACACCACTAACCACACGTTACACCTCAAGCTGCTTGAGACGAGGACATCTCCTTTAAACACCACTAACCACACGTTACACCTCAAGCTGCTTGAGACGAGGACATCTCCTTTAAACACCACTAACCACACGTTACACCTCAAGCTGCTTGAGACGAGGACATCTCCTTTAAACAACACTAACCACACGTTACACCTCAAGCTGCTTGAGACGAGGACATCTCCTTTAAACAACACGTACCCTCAAGCTGCTTGAGACGAGGACATCTCCTTTAAACAACACGTTACACCTCAAGCTGCTTGAGACGAGGACATCTCCTTTAAACAACACTAACCACACGTTACACCTCAAGCTGTTTGAGACGAGGACATCTCCTTTAAACACCACTAACCACACGTTACACCTCAAGCTGCTTGAGACGAGGACATCTCCTTTAAACACCACTAACACACGTTACACCTCAAGCTGCTTGAGACGAGGACATCTCCTTTAAACAACACTAACCACACGTTACACCTCAAGCTGCTTGAGACGAGGACATCTCCTTTAAACACCACTAACCACACGTTACACCTCAAGCTGCTTGAGACGAGGACATCTCTTTAAACAACACTAACCACACGTTACACCTCAAGCTGCTTGAGACGAGGACATCTCCTTTAAACACCACTACCACACGTTACACCTCAAGCTGCTTGAGACGAGGACATCTCCTTTAAACAACACTAACCACACGTTACACCTCAAGCTGCTTGAGACGAGGACATCTCCTTTAAAACACCACTAACCACACGTTACACCTCAAGCTGCTTGAGACGAGGACATCTCCTTTAAACAACACTAACCACACGTTACACGTCTCCAACGACTCAAACCAAGCTGTCTGAGACTACTACTACTACTACTACTACTACTAATACTACTACTACTACTTTAACTACAATTACTACTTCTACTACCACTACCACTATAACTACTACTACTACTATAACTACTTATACTACTACTACCACTACTACTATAACTACTACTATAACTACTACTATAACTACTACTACTACTAATTACTACTACTTTAACTACAATTACTACTTCTACAACTACTACTACAACTACTACTACTACAACTACTACAACTACTACCACTACTACTACCACTACTACTACAACTACTACTATAACTACTACTATAACTACTACTAATACTACTACTTTAACTACAATTACTACTTCTACAACTACTACTACACTACTACTACTACAACTACAACTACTACCACTACTACTACCACTACTACTATAACTACTACTATAACTACTACTATAACTACTACTACTACTAATACTACTACTTTAACTACAATTACTACTTCTACTACCACTACCACTACTACTACTACTATAACTACTTATACTACTACTACCACTACTACATAACTACTACTATAACTACTACTACTACTAATACTTTAACTACAATTACTACTTCTACTACTACAAGGATATTTTAAACAATATTAATTATGAATAAAAGTGTATTATTTACTTCTTGGAGTAGAAAGCGTCGTCCTCCTTCACTCCTTCACGTCCACTTTGGGAGGCTCGTCTGTCTCCTCCTCTCCATTCTCATCTACACAGAAAAATAACACTTATTTATTATTGATTTAACAACACAACAACAACAACAACAGGAAACTAAATAATAGAGTGTCAGGAATAATGTCAAAACGAGACAAGTGTGTAACTTCTACAGGAGATTTTATTTAGAATTCTAATTTAGTTTTGGCTTTTTATTATCTTAAATTAAAATATCATGACGTGCATCAGAGGCTTTATCCAGATCATAAGCAAAGTGATTCAGAGTTTGTTTTGTTATATAATAATTCAACTAGTATCAGATCAATACAAAATATTGTAATATAGTAGTGGTAGTAAATGACTACCACTACTACTATAACTACTACTACTACTACTACTACTACTACTATAACTACCACTACTACTATAACTACTACTACTACTACTACTATTACTACTACTACCACTACTACTATAACTACCACTACTACTATAACTACCACTACTACTATAACTACTATAACTACTACTACTTAATACTACTATTACTACCACTACTACTATAACTACTATACTACTACTACTATAATACTACTATTACTACTACTATAACTACTACTACTACCACTACTACTATAACTACTACTACTATAATACTACTATTACTACCACTACTACTATAACTACTATAACTACTACTACTATAATACTACTATAACTACTACTATAACTACTACTATTACTACCACTACTACTATAACTACCACTATTACTATAACTACTATAACTACTACTACTATAATACTACTATTACTACCACTACTACTATAACTACTATAACTACTACTACTATAATACTACTATTACTACTACTATAACTACTACTACTACCACTACTACTATAACTACTACTACTATAATACTACTATTACTACCACTACTACTATACTACTACTACTATAATACTACTATAACTACTACTATTACTACCACTACTACTATAACTACTACTATTACTACCTACTACTATAACTACTATAACTACTACTACTATAATACTACTATTACTACTACTATAACTACCACTACTACTATAACTACCACTACTACTATAACTACTATAACTACTACTACTATAATACTACTATTACTACCACTACTACTATAACTACTACTACTATAATACTACTATTACTACCACTACTACTATAACTACTATAACTACTACTACTATAATACTACTATAACTACTACTATAACTACTACTATTACTACCACTACTACTATAACTACTACTATTACTACCACTACTACTATAACTACTATAACTACTACTAAATACTACTATTACTACCACTACTACTATAACTACTATAACTACTACTACTATAATACTACTATTACTACTACTATAACTACTACTACTACCACTACTACTATAACTACTACTACTATAATACTACTATTACTACCACTACTACTATAACTACTATAACTACTACTACTATAATACTACTATAACTACTACTATAACTACTACTATTACTACCACTACTACTATAACTACTACTATTACTACCACTACTACTATAACTACTATAACTACTACTACTATAATACTACTATTACTACTACTATAACTACCACTACTACTATAACTACCACTACTACTATAACTACTATAACTACTACTACTATAATACTACTATTACTACCACTACTACTATAACTACTATAACTACTACTACTATAATACTACTATTACTACTACTACTACCACTACTACTATACTACTACTACTATAATACTACTATTACTACCACTACTACCACTACTACTATAACTACTATAACTACTATAATACTACTATTACTACTACTATAACTACTACTACTATAACTACTACTATTACTATAACTACTATAACTACTACTACTATAACTACTACTATTACTATAACTACTACTATAACTACTACTACTATAATACTACTATTACTACTACTATAACTACTACTACTATAACTACTAATATTACTATAACTACTACAACTACTATAACTAATACTACTATAATACTACTATTACTACTACATAACTACTACTACTATAACTACTACTATTACTATAACTACTACTATTACTACCACTACTACTATTACTACTATAACTACTACTACTATAATACTACTATTACTACTACCACTACTACTATAACTACTACTACTATTACTACTACTACCACTACTACTATAATACTACTATTACTACACTACTACTATTACTATAACTACTACTATTACTACCACTACTACTATTACTATAACTACTACTACTACTATTACTACTACTATAACTACTACTACTATAATACTACTATTACTACCACTACTACTATTACTATAACTACTACTACCACTACTACTACCACTACTACTATAACTACTACTATTACTACCACTACTACTATTACTACTACTATTACTACTACTATTACTACCACTACTACTACTACTATAACTACCACTACTATTACTACTACTACTACTACAACTACTACTACCACTACTACTACTATAACTACTACTATTACTACCACTACTACTATACTATAACTACTACTACTACTACCACTACTACTATTACTATAACTACTACTACTACTACCACTACTATTACTATAACTACTACTACTACTACCACTACTACTATAACTACTACTACTACTACTACTATAAATACTACTATTACTACCACTACTACTATTACTATAATACTACTACCACTACTACTATAACTACTACTATTACTACCACTACTACTATTACTACTACTATTACTACTACTATTACTACCACTACTACTATAACTACTACTATTACTACCACTACTATTACTATAACTACTACTACAACTACTACTACCACTACTACTACTATAACTACTACTATTACTACCACTACTACTACTATAACTACTACTATTACTACCACTACTAACTACTACTACTACTACTATAACTACTACTACTACTATAACTACTACTACTACTATAACTACTATAACTACTACTACTACTACTACTACTACTATAACTACTACCACTACTACTATTACTATAACTACTACTATTACTACCACTACTACTATAACTACTACTACCACTACTACTACTATAACTACTACTACTATAACTACTACTACTACTACCACTACTACCACTACCACTACCACTACTACTATAACTACTACTACTACTATAACTACTACTATTACTACCACTACTACTATAACTACTACTACTATAACTACTACTACTACTACTACTATACTACCACTACTACTACTATAACTACTACTACTATAACTATACTATTACTACCACAGTGGTAGTAATAGTAGTAGTTATAGTTATATAGTTATAGTAGTAGTGGTAGTACCACTACTACTATAACTATATAACTATAACTACTACTATAACTACTACCACTATTACTATAACTACTACTATTACTATAACTACTACTATAACTACTACTACCACTACTACTACTACTATAACTACTACTACTATAACTACTACTACCACTACTACCACTACCACTACTACCACTACTACTACTACTACCACTACTATAACTACTACTATAACTACTACTACTACCACTACGACCAATACACTACCACTACTACTACTACTATAACTACTACTACCACTACTATAACTACTACTACACTACTACCACTATAACTACTACTACTACTACGACCAATACCACTACTACTACTACTACTACCACTACTACCACTACTACTACTACTATAACTACTCTACCACTACCACTATAACTACTACTACTATAACTACTACTACTACTACTATAACTACTACAACTACTACTACTACTACTACTACCACCACTACTACCACTACTATAACTACTACCACTACTACTACTACTACTACTACTACTACTACCACTACTACTACCACCACTACTACTACTACTACCACTACTATAACTACTACCACTACTACTACCACCACTACTACTACCACTACTATAAACTACTACCACTACTACTACTACTACTACTACTACTACTACTACTACTACTACCACCACTACTATAACTACTACCACTACTATAAATACTACTACCATACTACTACTACTACTACTACTACCACCATACTACTACTACTACTACCACTACTATCACTACTACTACTACTATAACTACTACTACCACTACCACTATAACTACTACTACTATAACTACTACAACTACTACTACTACTACTACCACCACTACTACTACTACTACTACCACTACTATAACTACCACTACTACTATTATAACTACTACTACTACTACTACCACTACTATTATAACTACTACTACCACTACTACTACCACCACTACTACTACCACTACTACTACTACTACCACCACTACTACTACTACTACTACTACTACCACCACTACTACTACTACCACTACTATAACTACCACTACTACTACTACTACCACTACTACTACTACCACCACTACTACTACCACTACTACTACTACCACTACTATAACTACCACTACTACTACTATAACTACAACTACTACTACTACTATAACTACTACTACTGTAATAGTAGTAGTGGTAGTAGTAGTAGTAGTAGTAATAAACTAAAGCACATTAATTATAGATATTTCTGTACCTGTGGGTCGAGCAGCTTCCGTTTTGGGCGCAATGAAAGCATCTCCTCCGAACAGCCCAGAGGAGGAAGATGAAGATGATGAAGAGGAGAAGGAGAAGCTAGGCGGAGGTTTTGAGGCTAACGCTGCGACGACACTGCTGTCCACCTTCTGCCCGAAGTTAAACGTGGCGCTCTGATTGGTCTCTTCTGCTGGTGTCTTAGTGAAGGAGAAGGGTGATGAAGAGGAGGAGGAGGCTGCAAGAGGAAGAGGAACAGTAGGAGGAGGAAGAGGGTCTTTCTTCTTCTCTCCGTACTGCCGCTCGATGCTGCCCAGGTGCTTCTCGTAGTCTCTGAAGATGGGGTTTCAGGTCGCAGAGAGGGTTGTCGTTCACGTGCTCGTTATCCAATCACGGACCGAGCAGTTCAGAGCCGTCAGCTGACGACTGTACTCCTTAGGGAGGAAGAGGAGGAGGAGGAGGAAGAAGAGGGAGAGGAGCCGTTGGTTTGCTTGGTGTCGGAGCTGAAGGTGAGACCTGAGAGAAAGAAGACAACGAAGCAGAAGAGTTAGGTTTTTATTTACAGATCACCTTGTTGACTTTAAAGGTCTCCTATCATGCAAAAGTACTATTACTACCACTACTACTATAACTACCACTACTACTATAACTACCACTACTATAACTACTACTAACTACTACTATAACTACTACTACTACTATAACTACTACTACTATAACTACTACTATAACTACTACTACTACTATAACTACTACTACTACTATAACTACTACTACTACTACTACTACTATAACTACTACTACTATAACTACTACTACTACTATAACTACTACTACTATAACTACTACTACTACTATAACTACTACTACTACTACTACTATAACTACTATTACTACTATAACTACTACTACTACTATAACTACTACCACTACTACTATAACTACTATTACTACCACTACTACTATAACTACTACTACTACTATAACTACTACCACTACTACTATAACTACTATTACTACCACTACTACTATAACTACTACTACTACTATAACTACTACTATTACTACTATAACTACTACTACTACCACTATTACTATAACTACTACTATAACTACTACTACTACTACTATAACTACTAAGATTACTACCACAACAACTACTACTACTACTATAACTACTACTACTATAAACAACTACTACTATTATAACTACTACTACTACTATTATAACTACTACTACTACTATAACTACTACTACTACTACTATAACTACTACTACTACTACTATAACTACTACTAAAACTACTACTATAACTACTACTACTACTATAACTACTACTATTACTACTATAACTAGTACTATTACTACTACTATTACTACCACTACTACTATAACAACTACTACTACTACTACTACTATAACTACACTACTATAACTACTACAACTACTACTACTATAACTACTACTATTACTACAAACTACTACTACTACTATAACTACTACTACTACTATAACAACTACTACTACTACTATAACTACTACTACTACTACTACTATAACAACTACTACTACTAATACTACTACTACTATAACTACCACTACTATAACTACTACTACAACTACTACTACTATAACAACTACTACTATACTATACTAATACTACTACTACTACTATAACTACCACTACTATAACTACTACTACTACTATAACTACCACTACTATAATACTACTACTACTACTACTACTATAACTACTACTACTATAACAACTACTACTACTACATAACTACTACTACTACTAATACTACTACTAATACTACTACTACTACTATAACTACTACTACTATAACAACTACTACAACTACTACTACTATAACAACTACTACTACTACTATAACTACTACTACTACTACTACTACTACTATAACTACCACTACTATAACTACTACTACTACTACTATAACTACCACTACTATAAACTACTACTAATACTACTACTATAACTACTACTACTATAACAACTACTACTACTACTACTACTATAACTACTATTACTACCACTACTACTATAATATACTACTACTACTACAACTACTACTACTATAACAACTACTACTACTATAACAACTACTACTACTACTATAACTACTACTACTACTACTATAACTACTACTACTACTACTATAACTACCACTACTATAACTACCACTACTACTAATACTACTACTATACTATAACTACCACTACTATAACTACCACTACTATAACTACTACTACTACTATAACTACTACTATAACAACTAACTATAACAACTACTACTATAAACTACTACTACTACTACTATAACAACTACTACTACTACTATAACTACTACTACTACTATAACTACCACTACTATAACTACTACTACTAATACTACTACTACTACTACTATAACTACCACTACTATAACTACTACTACTACTATAACTACTACTACTATAACTACTACTAACAACTACTACTATAACAACTACTACTACTATAACTACTACTACTACTATAACTACTACTACTATAACTACTACTATAACAACTACCACTACTACTGTAAAAGTCACTTCCTGATGTCTTCTCTACATCACTATGTGTCCCCGGTGTGTCCCCGGTGTGTCCCCGGTGTGTCCCCATGTGTCCCCCGTGTGTCAGGAGACTCTCAAAGTGTCAGGAAACAAACCCTCTCTCTTTTCCTCCGTACCCACATCTCTAAAAACGGGGGATCAACGGAGCTGATCCAGATTTGCTGCGTCATGACGACATTACTAAAATGTGGGCGGGCTTACACCCACGGGCCAATCAGAAACGTTGCTGTCAGAAACAATGAGACGTGTTCTGGAAGTAATACGGTCTGTGTTTACATTAGCATGCTAACACTCAGAGCTAACCTGTACTGGAGAGAGCATGTGTGAAGGAAGTCACCTTGTGGTAAACCTGAGAGAGAGAAAGAGTTTGAGCTCCAATCTGTTTCAGAGTTCTCCTGATGAGATCTACTCTCTCTCTAAAGCTACAGAGTCATCTCTCTAACAGCTGGAAAGAGGGGGACGAGGCTACAATGATCTGTTGGTGTTTGGAGCAGAACACCTCAGAGACATGTGTTTTATGTATTTTTGAGACTATAATACATGCCTAAAAATAGTATAATAGGAGACCTTTAAGTCAGGTGATATGAAGCACAGGTGTGTTCTCTCACCAGGTGTTGTGGCAGTGGAGGCTGGAGAGAAGAATCCTGTGAGTGCTGGAGTGCTGCTGCTCCCATTGGTCGAGCCGCTCAGACCCGTGAACCCTCCTCCTCCGTTCCCAACCCGGAAAACCCGGTCGGAGCCGGTCCTCCGCCCGGAGCCGGAGTCAGAGAGAAACCTTGAAGCCTTTAAAAGAGGAGCCGCCGCTTTCCGTCTGACGACACGGGAACCAATCAGAACGACAGGAAATAAGATACCAAACATTCACATGCTAAACATTTCTTAACGGGGTTTAGTAAGACGAATCAAAAGTATGCGAAAACGGCCCAATTAGCCAAGGACTCTCAAGGGTTAAGACCACTTATATTAAGATAAGATTGAACTTGAAGAGTTAAAAACAGGATTCAGACAAGGTACAAATAAAATAGAATACAGCTATAATAAAGTGATAACTATTGAAACAAGATATCACAGTAAAAAGTTGTGCATTCGTTTGAACGTGTTCAATATATTTAAGTGTGCAGATGAGAGTGCACGTGAAAGAGATGATATTCTAACTTATTGTGATTTATAAAGTACGAAGGTCAAACATTATTCCCTCTGGTACATGAAACGGTATATTTATTTCTCAAGACATATATATTAATATTTATCATTTTTGGTAGCTTGCGTCCACCATAACATATAACAAAAAGCACATCTTTGAGCTTTTATTCCATATTTAATTCACCAGAGAAGTTGATATTTCAGTTTTTACCTCTCCGATGTTTCTGCGCTTGGCTTTCTTTATCGCCCGGCTCTTCAACACATCTTCAGTCGCAACTAAAAACGTCCCGGCCTGACGACGAAGAAGAAGAAGAAGAAGAAGAAGAAGAAGAAGAAGAAGAAGAAGAAGAAGAAGAAGGAAACGGAGGTAAAACATCAGAAATCGGACAAATCAAAAGTTGTTTTTAAGCTGTAAACTACGGGTGCTCCAACGACACGGAAAGAAGAATTTAAAAAAGTTGCCATTACATACACACAATTTTAAAGACAATATTTACACAAAATATAAATATGTAAGAGTGAGTAGAGTGAATGTGAGGCAGAAGCTAACTATCATTAGCTCTTAAACTACATTTATGATATTAGAAGTGACATTTTAGTTTAGATTTAACTGTGAAAATGTCAAAAAAATGTGGCTTCCAGATCCTCAAATGTGATTGTTTTCTACTCTTCATTTCCAAACGATGTGCAATGCCTTGATTTGTATTTAAACATTTCCCAATTTGGCATCAATTAAGTATATCTAATTACCTTAAATGCCGGTTTAATCGTTTTTCATGGCTGTAAACTAATGGTCTTTGAGTATTGGATTGTTGTTTGTACACAACAACACATTTAAATACCAGAGGCCTGTACTACGAAGCCGGATGTTCTCTGAGCTGACTTCAGGGAAATCTCTGGCTTTCCGGTCCTACGACGCTGGTTCTCTTTTTAGAGGCTAGATCTCCATGGTAACGGATGCTGAGCGGCTAACCTGCTCCGGAGCAGGTTAGTGGCAGGCTAAGAGATCAACTCAGTGAAAGCACCGCCTGCTGACCAATCAGAGCTCCGTGTGCGGAGTTTAAAGCTATCAATTCATATTACAGGATAGAGGAAATACAGAAAAACTGCCGTTGCAGGAAAGACGGCCGGCAAAAATCAACTGACTGTGTGAACGTGAAGATTAATAGAATATCCCCTCCTCCCATCTTCAGAGCAATCTGACTATTATAACATTAGCGTTAAGAAAGCTTACTTAAATATCTGCCACGACATAAGTAACCGGATCAGAGTAACATTAGTACAGTCCACTGTGAGTGCAGACGCGATGTGTCCCATTATCATTCATATCATATCACATCATAATGTATCATATATTCCTTATCTGAGTCAGCTGAGCCGTATCTGGCCATGCAACACTCACAGTGTCACATACTGGATGCAGAAGTATTATTTTAAGCAACACATTAAGTTGACGAAACACTGGAGTCAAATGTAATTAAAGTCAGATCGTGTCTTGGACGGGGCAGTGATTCATAAACCTGTTAATGTACGCATTCAAACACTTTCTCTGTTACCAGCTGTATTCACCTTGCAGGTGCAGCTATGTGGCTTTGATCCTGGATAAAGTGTTTAAGTCATGGATGTTTAAAGTTTAACTTCTTCATATTTGACTAATATTAAAGTTCACTTTTCATTCAGGAAGTATGACGCTGCGCTGTCAGTACGCTTGTCCATGTTTGTGATTGGTCGAATGCTCCAGATACCACCCCTTTCATGTGAACGCGCACCTAACTAGATAGGACACGGCTGGCTTGAGCGATCCACTTGATAACCAGCGTCGTAGTACAGCTTAGCCAGAGCGCGTATGTTTTGGATTGGGCCAACCGGCTAACTAAACATATCCAGGTTAGGTTGAACCGGCTTCGTAGTACAGGCCTCTGGTGTACAACAAAGCAAAAACATAGCTTAGGAAATGCCATCAAATAATATTTTTTAAAGGCAGGGAAAATATACATTTGGGACATTAAGGTTGTGACATATCCTCACAAATCCACTATTAATGTTGTCTTTTAATATGAGGCCTAAATGATTCCCAGAACAGATCAAAGTGACAGCGACACCTTGGACTATTTTCTGCTTGTTTTTGTTAGTTTCAATAATTGTGTGTTGTTGTTGTTGTCCGGCAGTGACTCAGTCAGTAGGGGCTTGGACTGGGAGCAGTAGGGTTGCCGGTTCAAGTCCCCGAGCAGACCTAAAATATGGAGTCTGGACTGCTACTTGGAGAGGTCCCAGTTCGCCTCCTGCCCTGCCGTGGTGCCCTTGAGCAAGGCACCGGACACCCCCCCACCCCCATTAATCCCGGGCGCTGTACACTAGCTGCCCACTGCTGCTAGTACTAGACTCCTGGTACTAGGATGGGTTAAAAGCAGAGAACACATGTCACTGTGTGCTCTGCATGTGAGTCTCACCTCCTCTCCTTCCTCCTCCTGGTCCCAGTTCCTGTCCGTCAGCTCTTTATCAGCGATCCTCTTTGCCATCCCACCGGCTCTGAGACACAGAAACGGTACAGTTAGCTGATGCATTCATATGTAATTAAGTAATATCATAATATAGTTATTGATTATAATAGTTAGTCATGAGCAAAGACAGGGTCGTAAATTACTTTTAAATGCAGATATTCACTAAATAAACCACAAAACCAGCATCAAAACACAGACACAGAGTGGGTTTATTATGTCAGGGATGTATGGAGTAGTTCACTTGATACTTGTTTTAAATATACTGTACTTACATCTAGACTTACATCAACAACACGGTCAATTTAAAAAGGACAACATGAACAAAATTAGAAGTTATTGGGATACAGAAAGCATAACGGAGAGCATGGAGGTGTGAAGTGAATGTTAAGTTAATAAAGTAACACGCAAACAGCAATGAGAATATAAATATACAGATGCAATACAAAGATGTAAACAGGTAGTAAAACAGTAAGGCTTGTTCATTATATAACTACGCTATGTTTTTGCGTGGTTGTACACAAGAGATTTAAATGTGTTGTTTACAAACAAACATAGAAAACTAATAAACCAGCATTTAAGATGTACTTTATTGATCCTAAATTCGGAAATGTTTAAGATAAGATCAAGGCATTGCACATCATTGGAGTAGAAAACAATCACATTTGAGAATCTGGAAGCCAAAAAGAATGACATTTACACCGTTAAATCTGACTAAAATGTCACTTATAATATCATACATGTAGTTTAAGAGCTGATGATAGTTAGCTTCTGCCTCACATTTACTGTACTCAGTTTCTTACATATCAATATTTTGTGTAAACATTGTCTCTATTTTTAATTTGTTAAAATACAAAATAGCTTAAATAATGGGGATTTATTTGCTCTTTTTATGTTTTTTAAATGACGTGTTCTTCTTTCCGTTTCTTTAAAAGTAGCATGTATAATTATTATTTGTTTACCATTCACACCAAAGCTATTCCTCATTGTGTAAACTCCCTAACCCTGACGTTAGCTTCACTTAGCTCTTCTTTGCCATCAGATCCTTGTTTATAATATCAGTTAGTTAAAGTTGCATTCATGTTAACAGTTCATGAGGTGGTGATATTAACTTTGAACTGTACAGGTACTAAAAAGCGAAATATGCAGTGTTTTCCGGTGCTAACATCCTCAGGCCGGTAACCGGTAAACGTGTAAAGCTAACCCCCAGATATCTACATGGTTAAGGAGTACATATTATATGTGTTGTGTATAAACCATTTAAACAGTATATCGTTGACATTGTCTGTGATTTTTAGCAATTTAAACAATGAGTTTTAAGCCTGTTTAGCTTTCAATGCTAACGGCTAGAAGCTAATGTCAAGCTAACGTTAGCTCCTCATACAGACAGATTTAATGTATTTTAAAACCCTTAAACGTACATGTTCTGGACCGTTAATCCAACCTCTTCCTCTCAGTGTTTACCGGACAGATCCTCGGTGTCGCAGATTGTTTTTAGAGAGGTTTTATTTCAGCAGCTTCTGAGGAAAAAATGAAAAACCGAAACTGTTTTGAACGAGCCTTCCTCACGCGGCCATTTTACATCGCATGCATATCTGCATGGGTTCGCGCCGCGCGTAACAACTTCTGGCGCATGCGCAGAAAGATAGGGACGCCTACATTTCAGCACGGGAGTTGTAGTCTTTTATAAAATTACAATTAAATGTATTATATTAATCCCAATTTGGGGGGAAAATGTGTTGCAGCATAAAACAAAACAAGGCATTGCACATTATAACAAATTAAAGTAGAAAAAAAACAATAAAAGCATTTATATTTATATATAATTTAAAATTGATAATGTTTTGGTAATAATATTTAGTATTTAATTTCATATTTTACAGATTATACACAATAGCCCAACATATAAATATTATTAAAATATTAAAGGGATTTAATCGAATAAAAAATAGTCACACAACAACAACAAAAAAACATGTTGCTTCCTCATAATAATAATAATAAAAATAATAATAATAATAATAAATTGGATTTTTATAGTGCTTTTTTTTATACACGCTTATATTATACTTATAACCAGTGACACCTCACAGCACCCACCCCCTTTTTTTACTATACATTTTTGTATCTTTAATATTTTTGTATGCATGCTTCTTAGGTATCATTACGTCTTTGGCTCTTTTCTGCTATAACAATGTACATTTGGAGCAGATATTTAGGATTTGAGACTAATGCATGCAGTAAATTATGATTAATGTTACCATGCACGCTCTCTTTTCTCCTGCAGCTTACTGGTGGGAAATCCCTCCATAGAGAGAGAGTGATGCTTCCTGCAGGAGGGGGATCTGTGGGGGTGCCGGGGGGGGAAGTGGTGCAGCAGATGGCCCGTCTCCAGATCCAGATCCAGGACCATCAGGACCATCAGGACCTCCTGCCAAACAGGAACAGGTGCTGCACAAACAGGAAGTGATGGGAAGGCAGCAGGAGAGGAGAGGGAGCTGGCAGCAGAGAAAGAGAAGAGGAAAACCTGAAACATGGAGAAGGAGCAGAGAGAGGGTTTTTATAGAGAACCTTTAAGCTATTATGAAACTGTTTCTTATTTGCAGCCGTAAAACAAACACTGCACTACTGGTCGAAGAGATTACTAAATCCCTTTGATATTTAGTAAGATTGTGAGATTTTTACTTTAAAGAGTCCTCTCCTGATGATGTTCAGGTGTATATCAGTATGTAGTGTCTCTACTTTAAAGAGTCCTCTCCTGCTGATGTTCAGGTGTATATCAGTATGTAGTGTCTCTACTTTAAAGAGTCCTCTCCTGCTGATGTCAGGTGTATATCAGTATGTAGTGTCTCTACTTTAAAGAGTCCTCTCCTGCTGATGTTCAGGTGTATATCAGTATGTAGTGTCTCTACTTTAAAGAGTCCTCTCCTGCTGATGTTCAGGTGTATATCAGTATGTAGTGTCTCTACTTTAAAGAGTCCTCTCCTGCTGATGTTCAGGTGTATATCAGTATGTAGTGTCTCTACTTTAAAGAGTCCTCTCCTGCTGATGTTCAGGTGTATATCAGTATGTATGTCTACTTTAAAGAGTCCTCTCCTGCTGATGTTCAGGTGTATATCAGTATGTAGTGTCTCTACTTTAAAGAGTCCTCTCCTGCTGATGTTCAGGTGTATATCAGTATGTAGTGTCTCTACTTTAAAGAGTCCTCTCCTGCTGATGTTCAGGTGTATATCAGTATGTAGTGTCTCTACTTTAAAGAGTCCTCTCCTGCTGATGTTCAGGTGTATATCAGTATGTAGTGTCTCTACTTTAAAGAGTCCTCTCCTGCTGATGTTCAGGTGTATATCAGTATGTAGTGTCTCTACTTTAAAGAGTCCTCTCCTGCTGATGTTCAGGTGTATATCAGTATGTAGTGTCTCTACTTTAAAGAGTCCTCTCCTGCTGATGTCAGGTGTATATCAGTATGTAGAGTCTCTACTATAATAATGCAAAAACACTGGAGTTCTGAATTTGTCGTGTAAATATATGTATTTATAGTTCTGTGTGTCAGTGAACAGGTTTGTGGATAACCTCCTCCTGTATCCACAGATTCCTGTAATTACTTATTATATCTGATTAAGTCATTTTTTCCTGTGTCTCGTCTCTAATTGGCCGTTCTGCAGAAACGAGTCAATTAGTGTTTTACAAATGGAGCTTTAATGAGCTGAATTAATTGACTGGCTATGAGGACGGCTATTAGTGAGAGCTAATGAAAAGGAAGCAGAACTAATGATCGGATGTTCTGAGGAAAGGTGAGAGGACGTTTAAAATCAGTTCATATGTTTTTACTGAATGCCTCATAGTGGCTGAGAGAGGAACTCAAGGGAATAAAATACCTGCTAAATAAAATAAAAAACGTTTATATTTATATAATTTCTTCTAAAGGGAGGGAGGCTGTGGCGCAGGGGTTAGTGCGTTAGTGTTGGGATCAGGGGAGCACAGGTTCAAACCCCACTGCATGTCGTTGTGTCCCTGAGACACTTCACCCCAAAGTGCTCCTGTGGGGATTGTCCACAGTATTGAGTATGTAAGTCGCTTTGGATAAAAGCGTCTAACATGTCATGTAATGTAATATCCCCCAAACAAGACAAGCGTCATAATAATCTTTATTTTGGTTTTTTAGGCTGTGCGTTCTACTTTTACTCAAGTACAAGATCTGAGTACTTCTACTTTTACTCAAGTACAAGATCTGAGTACTTCTACTTTTACTCAAGTACAAGATCTGAGTACTCTACTTTTACTCAAGTACAAGATCTGAGTACTTCTACTTTTACTCAAGTACAAGATCTGAGTACTTCTACTTTTACTCAAGTACAAGTCTGAGTACTTCTACTTTTACTAGTTAAAGGGGACCTATCATGCAAAAATGCACTTGTGTACGTCTTTTCTGCATGAATATGTGTCCCGGTGTTCCAGGGAACTCACCAAGTGTCAGAAAACAAACCCTCTCTATTTTCCTCCATACCAAATCTCTAAAAAAGGGGCTGCAACGGATCTGATCAAAACTGATCCAGATTTGAACACTGTCCTGACGTCAGGACGGTGGCGCTACGGCTATTTGGCCAACTCCACCAATCAGGAGGAGACAGCCACGGCCATTGCCGTTCGAAAGCGCTGGAGACGCTGTAGTACATATGCCAGGCCTGTAGGTGGTGCTGTTCTCACTGAATCAGCCCTTGCTAAAACAGAGCTAAAAAATGTCAAATTGAGCGAAATGAGCATGGCTAAAATGCATGATCTGTTTGGTATTTTGAAAAAAAAAAAGTATAAATATGCCTTATATAGGTATGGTCCTACACTATATTATTCAAATATAGCATGATAGGTCCACTTTAAATTAACAAAAAATGAAATACAGTAAACTAAAAAAGTGAAGAATCAGTAAATGAAGCTCAGAGGAGGCGGGCTTTAAAGGAGAGGAAGAAGGGGCGTGGCTTTTAAACAATAACAAAGATGGCTGCAGCAGCAATGAGAGCGGAGAGGAGAAAAGGTGAGCGTAAGCTGCAGTGAGTTTCGGTTACAGGTGAGTTTAATGTCATGTCATGCTGCAAAGTGTTATTGTTGACCCAATAACTCTACCTGTGGATCTCTGAAAAGCTTATCTCTGCTAACTAGCTTCATGCTACATTAGCTGGTGTTCAATAGCAAGTAGCTTAGCCATGCTAATGTGGTGTTAGCTTCTTGTTCAGCTGAATAAACAGCATGTAGCCTAGTGTTGCTAATTTATTTGATGTTAGCTTTAGCCCATAACGAGATTTTGCACTCCAAAAACCTCAATAAGGCTTTCTATTCTGTACATTTGGTTTATGCCTCCAACAGATTATGGTTATTGTTTATATTTGGTTTATTAGCACATTACATGTTTGCATCCAATTACTTTTTACTGCAAATGCTGCACAAACAATCCCATTTGATTCATAAAGTGTTATCCTGTATTCACTTACTCCAGGGATACTGCGGTTGGCCCGTTTCAGGTAATGTCTCATTTAATGTTAATTTCCTATATTTCTTGTGTGCACGTAATGGTTTTGAGTGCTGATTTGCATTAGCTAACAATCCTTAACACCTCATGCTTGTTGTGAACAATATATGTTGCTGTGATGTAGGTGATCAAACAGAGAAACTCAAACGTAATGGTGGAAAAATGCTGATAATACTGCTTTTCTCTAGTGTTTCTCTGCAGCTTTAATGACGAACCCTGAGATATAACACACTGTGCGCGATCATTATGTCAGAGTATTATCTCCACATGACCATTTCCAGCTGAACAATGGCTACGTTTCTGCAGACGCTGATTTAGTGTGTGTGTGTGTGTGTGTGTGTGTGTGTGTGTGTGTGTGTGTGTGTGTGTGTGTGTGTGTGTGTGTGTGTGTGTGTGTGGTGTGTGTGTGTGTGTGTGTGTGTGTGTGTGTGTGTGTGTGTTGTGTGTGTGTGTGTGTGTGTGTGTGTGTGTGTGTGTTGTGTGGTGTGTGTGTGTGTGTGTGTGGTGTGTGTGTGTGTGTGTGTGTGTGTGTGTGTGTGGTGTGTGTGTGTGTGTGAGATGTTGGCTGTAAAACAGTGTTTATTTACCGCTGCAGAGAAGAGGCTCTGAGTGAGAGAACTGGGTCAGCAGCTCAGAAACAATTATTCACACAGGATGTTTGAGAGCGGCGGCAGAAACACACACACACAGTACTCAAATACTCAGAGCAGTACTACAAACATGAAGGATTACTGAACGGACCTGCCTTCACCTCCAACACATTGCATAAAGAGACATGTGAGATTAAACAGCCTCAAAGTGACACTCTTTAGACTCAACGCACAGCTCCAGGATCTACTAGGTTCCTGTTTATCGTGCACAGTTCCTTGTATTTCTTTTGAAGAGAAGATGTCCCTTTCTCCCCGATGTTTCCACATGCCTCTTGCAACTTGTCGTGCAACAGTTTTATATTTCTCTTTGCATTTGTTTTGGTACATTTGTGTTTCTATATCTGCATCGTTTCGGTAGCGGCAGCGTTTCTCCTGATGGAAGAGTTTGCACCGTAGCGTGTTTTCCATTTCATCAGCATCAGCTTTACTCGTACAAAGACTCTTCTTGCACTGTTTCTATTGTATTTGTATTTACTTGCACATCTACAAACATTCTCTTGCACTATTTTATCTGTTTTTATGTCCTATATAATATTCATGTTGCTCTGTTGGAGGAGGACGTCAGTGTTTCATCTCCATATCTACTCTGTAGCTGCTGACACATGGTGAGAGAGACTTGAATATTGAATCGACAATGAACCTATAATTCATTATAAGACACATCTATATTGCTTTAGTGCATCAGAGAGCATTATGCAGTTAATAAATGTAGTATTATAACTCTTAATATTTCACTTTAGATGTTGTTACGTTGCAGAAAAGAGACTTGAATAGACCTTCATTTCCAACTCTTCTCATTTGAAGTCAGAATCTGAAGCTCGGACAGATTTGCTATCAGCTGGACGTGAGTTTTATTTGGTGGAGAACCTCGGGCCAGGCCATCTGTCAGTACTGGCAGGACCCACGCTGCCTGGCGCTCCTGAACGCAGCGCGGGTCGCTGCTCAGGAAAATGTTGAAGAGGAAATATTAGTGAAAACAAACAAAGTGCAGCAGAACCATCTTTTATTTTGGAGTGGCACGAGGGATAAGCTGGCTGAAAAACTAGTTTCAGAAAGTAACAGATGTCCCTGAATGCAACATGACATAACTTAAGGCCAATTATATTCAATAATCATTATAATATATATCAAGGCCGACAGTTTATCAGTCAGGAATAAACCTAATAAAAAAAAACACCTGGTGTGAAATTGAGAATATTTGTCTTTATTGTCCTGAATTGTACCGATTATTGTTGTTTATTTCACTTTCTGATAGCTTGTATTGTCATCTCATCATAAGTTCTGCCTCTACGAAATAAAAAAAGAATAATACATTTAAAATTAATAAACAAAAACACAAAAAGTATGATTTCAAATTTCCCTGATCCCTGCTTTATGTTAAATATTATTAATCTTATAATTTGTTGTTGAATTATTTCTAAAGTTACTTCAACACATGGTACTTTAGTATATACTTCAACACATGGTACTTTAGTATACTTTATTACATGGTACTTTAGTATGTACTCTAACACATGGTCCTTTAGTATACACTTTATTACATGGTACTTTGCATGTTAAGGGCTAGGGTTGGATGAGGAGGGGCTTTTAATTTAGAGGGACTTGGATTGACTTCCTCCAGTATTTCAATTCTGGCTACAGCCCTGCAGACAATATACAAATAAAACCAAAACGACAGCAGCAACAATAAAACTGTGTCCGTTCAGTTTAAAAACCGAGAGACAGACCTAGGAACAGACGGAAATACAGACAGACAGAAGGAAAGACAGACAGAAATACAGACAGACGGAAATACAGACAGACAGAAATACAGACAGACAGACTGTAGTTTCACTGCTGATGCGTGAAATGAAGCAGCTGATGTAGAGCAGGCTGTGGGGGAGGGGTCCATCAGGATCCAGAGGGAGGGGGACTACTTTCTGCTGCTGACTAACAACAACTTTTACTGCTTCATCCTCTCTGTAGCCAGGCGGCGTGTAAATGGATGTGGATAAAAATACAAATAAACCTTTTTATTTCCTATTTTGAGATGTTTATAATGTTCTACTCTTTTCATTTTCACATTACGTACAATGCCTTGTTTTAATATGCGATGTAACGGGGAGAAAATCCCATTTTGGCATCATGAAGTATATTTTAAGTGTGTGTTATAAACAACATGGAGTACGGAGGGACAAAAAGGTACAAAAGCGTCGAGATAAAAGCTGCTGTCCATGGTGCTACTCTGTTATATTCATCAGAAATGCTTACTGTACATCTCTACTCGTGAGAAACACTCATAAATACTCTTTTAGCTTCATATTTGTGGTTAAAACTGCGGTGAAGTTATCCGCTGTCAACGATCAATTTAACTGCCATCTTCATCAACTCTCCGATCACATACTCCTCCGACGCCCTCTTCTCATTGGTCGCCGCAGCTGCCGTTCAAGTTGCGCAACTCCCGATTGGCTCACTCTTCCCGCCCACAAGAGGCTTCGACGAATGGCAGCGCGTGTTGTGTCCAAAAGGGGCGGGAGGAGGAGGAGGTGGCGGGGGTCAGGCTGACAGACATGGGGGGAAGAGAGGCTGATTTCTGGGAACAAACTGCCATATTTTCGGCCTCTTTGTGTTTGAAGAGCCAGGAACAAATACAAGATGTGGAAGAAGGCCTTGTGTTTAAAGACATAACGTTATATTATCTAACCCCCCACCTTCTCTATGTCTCGTTTTAGTTAGTTGTGATGCTGCTGCCATGTTTGTTAGTGATGGAGATGTATAAATACTTTATTTATCCAAAGTTGGGACATTATTTTGACAGTCAATCTACAAGAATGACTTAAAAATACACTGAAATACAAACAATTTTTACAGTAAATAAGACCTATATTCAGGGTAGTATCTAAACATCATAACATATACAATATATACTAATCTGCTGAACATATAGTGTACTATATACATTAAAAATAGTGTACAGTAGCTTGAAATTAAGAGAAAGGTCTAACTATGGATCTTTTTAATTCATATTTACAACTAAGTTACTCATAAAGTTGGATAAAGTCCATCACCTTAATGTAAATGAAGTGGGTAAAGTGAAGGTCAAAAAATAACATAGGACATATGTATTTAATGACATTTTATAGACATTATCAAACAAGTACCTGTAACATCACAAGATTTATTTTAAGTGAAACATGACATATTGTTTTTATTTCTTAGACAGTTTTTTATTTATTGAATTTCTTCCAGTATGTGTTTATTAATAACTATTTATTTTCGTTATTATTATATTATTATTTCTGTTCATTTATTTGTACTTTTTTTTATGCTGTAGATTTCTCTTTCTGTTGTGTTTTATTGCATTTTTTTCTTCACTCCTTATTTTATATTTACTATTTATTTAATAATTAATACATGTATTATTTATTTATTATCACAAACACTCCTTGAAGTAGTTGTGTAGCTCCCCCCCGGCCCGGCTCACTGCGCATGCGCCTCACGTTCCATCCGGGTACTTCTCTTCAGAATTACCATTGACAGCCGAAGCGCAACTTTTCCTCAGGCAAAGTGAAATCAATCCGCGGACTCTGACAAAAAAGTAGTTCCACCGTTTTTCAACTTAAAATTAGCGAAAGAAAAGCGAACCGGTTTCCCCGTCGGACCCCTCGACGTCCGGTTGTTTATCTGCTCAGAACCGGACCGGTACCGGAGCTCTTTACCCGGGTTTGGAGCACTTTTGAAGACGGGGCGGAAAGTGTGTGATGAGTCCCTAGCCGTGCAAAAAAAAAGAAGAAGCGAGAACTTGCTTTTTGCAGCCTGAGTAGTTCTCCTTCTTTCAATTGTTACTGAAAATCTTTTTAATTCACTTAAACTTTGCACCGGCCGCGTCGAAAGTGGAATAAAAGTGTTTTTCTGGAAACAGCATGGAAGTACAGGGCCTGCATGAGGCGCTGAAAGTAGAAATCCAATGTCATCAGGTAAGTGAAACATCGTGTTTATTCTAAGGGAGCAAGTGTGTGTGTGTGTTAAATTCTGCACTGGGAGATAACTGCACAAAATCCACATTGAGACCACTAACAAGTCTCAATTAAGTGACTTCTCGCGATACTTTTTAAGCTTATTGTCACGGTGTATTTTCGCCTAAGTAACAATATTTTTGGAGTGATAATAATGCGGTGGTGGTGGTGATCTGGACGCGACCTGCATATTTATGAGGTGCACAGAGGCTTCTATCGTCAGGAAGTTCGCCTGTAGAGTGAAGCAGCTTTTTATGAATGACCGTAGCGGCCAAACGGTGGCACTGCACCCTCCGTGACGTCATTTTGGCCCAAAAATACTTTTTCCCATTGACTTTACATGGGGCAAAGAAACGTCTGTAAATGAACGTGTCATTTTTTTAAAGCTAAATAAACTACCCAGCACGAACTATTTTAAAGCCCTCCTTTCGATTATCAGGGTGTTAAAGTTTTAAAAAATGTGCTTGTGTTGTTTATTTAGTTACTTTTACCTCTCTATTCATCTGACTGACAGAGAGCAGGAGATAGGAGGCGGGGCTTACTGGGATAGTACACTGCGCATGCTTAGTGGCCCACATACGGGTACTTTCGCTTCTTTTTTGGGCTTCAAGCGCCATTGAGCTTCTCCCATAGAAATGAATGGAGCCCCGCCTCCAGTTTTCTTTAAAAATCCATGATTTCTCCCCCGCTTTGTTCCTCCCTTTTACTCTAAACTTGAGACACTTTTCCTCCACACATCCTCCATCCTTCTTACTAAACTAGTTGCACAGATGAAGCAAGACCCACAGGTAATAAAATAAATATATATTTTAATCCAGGCAGCTTTCTTCGAGTGGATTACAAGGGAGGGAGTGAAACTTTATCAGTAATTAATCTGTTGTTTTTTAACCATCGCTGTGTGTGTGTTATCATCTGTATTTCTCTGTAGGATGGAGAGCTTAAGAGACAGCTGCACGACAGGAGAATAACAGCACTGAGTGATAAACAAGTAAGCTTTCTTTTTTAATGCCTTTTCTTCTGTTAAACTAGCCAAAACAAACATGGAGGCTTGTATAAAGTGCTCCCTCCTCCTCCTTTTCCCTGCTTTTCTCCACTGTGTTGCTCAGTAACCTCTGCTGCTTGTCTCCGAGACGAATGCTGAAAGTTGTGTAAAAATGTTAGCGTCCATTTTGTCGACATGTTTGTGGATAGTAAAAAAGAAAAGAAGCCGATGAAGGAGCTCCAAGTGTCCTGAGTTTTTCCCGGGGACTCATTTATGGAAGTTTATTCGGTTAAAACGACCGTGTGTGTTATTATTTAGTCGCTTTTTAACGTCTTTTGTTCGGTTTTGTTACTTTATTCTAGGGTTATTTCTTACCGGGTCACGTGATCACAGCGGTGCGTTTGATTCGTGTACTTTCACTTTTTTTCACGGTTTACTATCTTTTTTCACGGTGACTTTGAGGGGGTTTTAAGCCGGTTATCAGTAGCTGTGGGTGGATGCTGAGAGAGAGGGGGCCGGTAGCTGAGCTTCAGCACCCCGGCTAGCTCCTCTCCTCTCCGGATGCTTCGGGTCCCGCTAAGCACCGCCCTGCCGAGAGGTCCTGGTTCGGTATCCCGGCTCTCTGCTCCGTAGGCCCATTGTTCCGAAGAGCCGAACCGTTCCGAAAGCTCTACTGTTTATTAACCGTTATCCAGAAAACAAAAGCCGAACAGCTCCGACGGCCTTTCACTTAAAAACAGTCACTTTAGAGGCGGAGTTTAGTGACTGCTGGCCTCACTACTAACCAAACTCCACTAATATAAGGCTCAATTTAACAGATAACTTGTATATTTGGAAGTAAATAATAACTTAAGTCATAACTTTTTGATTTATATGACTACTAAAAGGAATAATCTTAATTTCGGCTGATATTTAACTCGAATATCTCATTTAGGAACTTAGTTAAATACGTACTGAAGAGTTTAGTAACAGCTGGTTTTACTACCAACCAAACTCCCTTAAGATTACGCTCAATTTAACACTTAATTTATAAATTATAAGGGACTTCATTACTGAAATCATAATTTTTGACTTAGTTTGACAAATATAAAGTTTACTCTTAATTTCAGCTGATATTAAACTTGAGTACACATATCTGGTACTTGAGTAAAAGTTCAAGTACTCAGATCTTGTACTTGAGTAAAAGTAGAAGTAGAGATATTGTACTTGAGTAAAAGTAGAAGTACACAGATCTGGTACTTGAGTAAAAGTAGAAGTACTCAGAGCTTGTACTTGAGTAAAAGTAGAAGTACTCAGATCTTGTACTTGAGTAAAAGTAGAAGTAGAGATATTGTACTTGAGTAAAAGTAGAAGTACTCAGAGCTTGTACTTGAGTAAAAGTAGAAGTACACATATCTGGTACTTGAGTAAAAGTAGAAGTACTCAGATCTTGTACTTGAGTAAAAGTAGAAGTACACAGATCTGGTACTTGAGTAAAAGTAGAAGTACTCAGAGCTTGTACTTGAGTAAAAGTAGAAGTACACATATCTGGTACTTGAGTAAAAGTAGAAGTACTCAGATCTTGTACTTGAGTAAAAGTAGAAGTAGAGATATTGTACTTGAGTAAAAGTAGAAGTACACATATCTGGTACTTGAGTAAAAGTAGAAGTACACATATCTGGTACTTGAGTAAAAGTAGAAGTACTCAGAGCTTGTACTTGAGTAAAAGTAGAAGTACACATATCTGGTACTTGAGTAAAAGTAGAAGTACTCAGAGCTTGTACTTGAGTAAAAGTAGAAGTACACATATCTGGTACTTGAGTAAAAGTAGAAGTACTCAGATCTTGTACTTGAGTAAAAGTAGAAGTAGAGATATTGTACTTGAGTAAAAGTAGAAGTACACATATCTGGTACTTGAGTAAAAGTAGAAGTACACATATCTGGTACTTGAGTAAAAGTAGAAGTACTCAGAGCTTGTACTTCAGTAAAAGTAGAAGTACTCAGATCTTGTAATCAAGTAAAGTACAAGTACCTCAACCGTGTACTAAAGTAAGTGAGTAACTTAGTTACAGATATCTTAAAGTTTATAAAGGAATAATAGCTTAAACCGTAATGTTAAGGCTACTCTTCCTTTTGGCTGATATTGAACTGTTGAATGAACTCAGTTTAAAACTCACTCTGGAGTTAGAGTTCAGGAACAGCTGGCCTTGCTGCTAACCAGGCTCTGTTCAGATGTTGTTATAATGAACAGATAACAAATCAATGATACGACTTCCTGTAGAAACACTCTTCACTTCGGCTGATTTCTAACTTGAATAACTCACTCGGGAGTTAAGGGACTTCCAGACTCTCTCAACATGTTGCTCTCTCAATGAGACAAGTGTTCAGCAGCTCTTCTGTAACTCATGTGACGGCTGAAGAAAGCCTTTTCATTTGGGAGGATATTTAACTTCAACAGCTTTTCTGTGACTATTTGACCTTTGAATTAAACATAAATCACGACGTCTCTGTAACTCCCTTAAAGTACGTCTTTTCATTCTGATGATATTTAACTTTAACAACAGTTCCAGTTTGACTACTTTCCAAACTATTTCTTAATTCAACAGATCACTTATAAATCATGAAGTATAACCCCTTAAAGATAGCTTCTTGTTTCAGGTAAACGTTACATGTATTTCATGCTCTGTAGTAGCAGAAGAATTCATAGAAATATCTGTATTTCTCTGCATTTATTTATAGTTTTCTTGTGTTTCTGTTGATTTATTAGCGCCTTGTTCCCCCTCTCTGCGTCTCTTCAATCTCTCCCATTTCCTGCAGTTTCTGAGGACCTTGAAGTGGGCTTTTCTATTTGGAATAACAAACCTATCAACCAGTAAACTTTAAAATAAACTGCATTTCCCCAGTCCTTGATCCACAGAAAGTAGCTTGAGTTTGGTTCGAGGAAACACAACGCATGATAGAAAGATCCACAGAAAATACTGTGATTATTTTGCATTCACACACTCGTTGTCTTGTGTTTGCTTTAATAATTAGAAGCTTGTTTCCTCTCCGTCTCGGTCTGATTCTTTGCAGTTTCTGAGCGCTTTAATTCCTTTTTATTTCGGCTGATATTTAACGTTAACGTGGCGTCTGTGAAGCGCGTTAAATAAACTAAAGTGGGGCTTTTTAAACCAATCAATTCTACTTATGATTTCTGCATTTTCACAGGTTTACAGAAACCACAGGGTGAAATCAGACCGAAGTTAGCTTGAGTTTGGCGTCGTAGATTACAGCAAAACACGTTAAAAACATGTTAGATTATTAACCCTTTATCTCATGCATGAAGTAGATGTTCATAACGTACAATAGTAGGTCAGCGAGGCTGGACAGACGGGTCGCTTTCTTGTGTTTCACTTGAATTACAAGTGTCTGTAATCGCTCTGATTTCCTGCAGTTTCTGAGCTCCTGAAGTAGCACAGGAAATTAACCTTTAAACCATTTCATTTTAAATTAAAGGGGACCTATCATGCAAAATGCACTTTTGCACGTCTTTTCTACATGAATATGTGTCCCCGCCGGGGACACATATTCATGTAGAAAAGACGTACACAAGTGCATTTTGCATGATAGGTCCCCTTTAAGTATGTAACAGGACTCCTGTTACATACTTAAAGGGGACCTATCATGCAAAATGCACTTGTGTACGTCTTTTCTACATGAATATGTGTCCCGGTGTTCCAGGGAACTCACCAAGTGTCAGAAAACACAACCCTCTCTATTTTCCTCCATACCCAAATCTCTAAAAAAGGGGCTGCAACGGATCTGATAAAAACTGATCCAGATTTGAACACTGTCCTGACGTCAGGACGGTGGCGCTACGGCTATTGGGCCAACTCCACCAATCAGGAGGAGACAGCCACGGCCATTGCCGTTCGAAAGCGCTGGAGACGCTGTAGTACATATGCCAGGCCTGTAGGTGGTGCTGTTCTCACTGAATCAGCCCTTGCAAAAACAGGGGTAAAAATAGTCAAATTGAGCGAAATGAGGCATGGCTAAAATGCATGATCTGTTTGGTATTTTGAAAAACAAAAGTATAAATATGCCTTATATAGGTATGGTCCTACACTATATTATATAATATAGCATGATAGGTCCACTTTAAGTTGTGCAGAAATCCATCGAACCGACGAGTGATGATTCTCTGTTATTAAGACCTGGTTTCCGCGTGTCTTTAGTTTTATTTAAAGCTTTATTTGGACATACTAGATGTTAGTTAGATGCTAGATAACAGGTTTGTGTTTCATCTGAATGATCAGCGTCCCCTCTCTCTGCTTCTCTTCCATTTCCTGCAGTTTCTGAGCCCTGAAGTCGTTGTTATTATAATCTAATATGAAACTTTAACCGTTTCTGTGAAGTGAAACACATGCATGCAGGATGTGCAGAAATCCACCAAAAGGAGAGATTATTAACCTTTATCTCATGTCTAAAGTAGATGTTCATAACGTACAATAGTAGGTCAGCGAGGCTGAACAGACGGGTCGCTTTCTTGTGTTTCACTTGAATTACAAGTGTCTGTAATCGCTCTGATTTCCTGCAGTTTCTGAGCTCCTGAAGTAGCACAGGAAATTAACCTTTAAACCATTTCATTTGAGTTTTAGAGCCGTTCTAACACTTATTAGCAGAATCTGAGAAGGTATTCTGTCAATAAGGTCATTTTCTGTCCCTTTTTATCATATTCTCCGTCTTTCTGGGGGTTTGCACCTTGTTGTTGTTGTTGTTGTTGTGTGTCTCCTTGTAGATGTATTCTGTCTTTTCATTGTTTTTCATGTGTTCATAGTGAGGGCTGTGCGATGATGGCAAAAATCATAATCACGATTATTTGGGTCAATAATTGATATCACGATTATTAAATACGATATTCATTGACTTTGAAAACATCCATTTATTGAACTTTAAAACAAATAATAATTTGAGCAGTATCTTTTTAACTGTTGATTACCCTGAACGTATAATTCAACTGAAAAACCAATACAAAAAATAAATAATACATTTAAATAAATAATATCAAAATAATAAATACCAATAAACAAGATCAACACATATTTTGGAGCGCACTTCAACAAGCTACTAAACATATATAAATATGATAAATACAAATAAATGAGACTTTAATTAAAATTGTCACAACCTCGCAAAGCTAAATAATAGTTTTTTCCGATTATGTTGTTTTCGTAATTGTGGCAGGCCAAAATCGTAATTGCGATTAAAATACGATTAATGCACAGCCCTACCGGGGACACATATTCATGTAGAAAAGACGTACAAAAGTGCATTTTGCATGATAGGTCCCCTTTAAGTTAAAATGAACTGGTTTAAAGGTTAATTTCCTGTGCTACTTCAGGAGCTCAGAAACTGCAATACGGTTAATTGCACAGCCCTAATTTAAACCATTTTAATTTAAATTGTGCAGAAATCCATGGAAACGACGAGTGATGATTCCTCTGTTATTAAGACCTGGTTTCCGCGTGTCTTTTAGTTTTATTTAAAGCTTTATTTGGAGATGCTAGATAACAGGTTTGTGTTTCATGTTTAATGATCAGCGTCTCTCTCTCTCTGTCGCAGTCTAAAGTGTCTTCAGTGTTATTTAATGCTTTATTGGGACACACTTAGATGTTAGTTAGATGCTCGATGATAGACGGGAGATGACAGGTCTTTATTTATCCTCTCTCTCTCTTGTGTTCAATCTGAATCATCACCCTCTCTCTTGTGTTTAATCTGAATCATCACCCTCTCTCTCTGCTTCTCTTGAATCGATCTGATGTCTTGCAGTTTTCTCTGAGCTCCTGAATTGTTGCAGCTGCATGTTTTTAATCCAGTTTCTATTTCTGAATGTGTGTGTCGGAGTGTTAGAGGTGTGTGTGTGTGTGTGTGTTCCTCGTCTTCTGCTCTGTAGTGGAAGCTTCCATTTTGCGAGGAGCGGGGGGGTTGTGTAACGCGGAGAGAGGAGAAAGTCTGCAGAGTTTGAGGGGGGGGATGGGCCCCATTCAGGCCTAACATTTCCATTTTGATTGCTTTGATGCTGTTTTGGTCTGGAGGGGGGGAGGGGAGCAGCGCGGCGTTTAATCACACACACACACACACACACACACACGGAGGCTTCCTGCTGCACACACACACACACTGACGGCGGTTTGTGAACACGTCAAATAGTTATTTAGTTTTATTCTATTTACAGACTTCCTGTAGCTGCTGAGCACATGACGATAACACATTTGATCTTTGAACGTCGGAGGGTCTTCATGCATCCAGTAACTCTCCTTCAGGAATAATTACAGATCAGAGGAAGCTGGAGGTCGTCTCAGGGTCACACAAGTTTTTATTTACACACACAGAGAGAGAGAGAGGAAGATTCAAGACTCAAAGCTTTATTGTCACGTGCAAGCAGCTCCAGAGGAGAGATGGCATGAAACACTTCCTCCAACAGAGCAACATGAATATATGGAGGACATAAAACAAATGAAACCAATTAAATAGTGCAAGAAATAACAGAATATAAATAAAATAGTGCATGAGAAGTAAGAGTAAGCGCAGAAACAAGAGGAAGGATGCACGCAAATATCACAAATACACCTGCAGGATCATTTAGCCCTGCAGATGTATTGTATGTGTTAAATGACACATTATAGGACTCAAAATGCCCTTAAAGGTGTTAAATGACACGTAAAGAGACTCAAAATGCCCTTAAAGGTGTTAAATGACACATTAAGGGACTCGAAATGCCCTTAAAGGTGTTAAATGACACGTAAAGAGACTCAAAATGCCCTTAAAGGTGTTAAATGACACATTAAGGGACTCAAAATGCCCTTAAAGGTGTTAAATGACACGTAAAGAGACTCAAAATGCCCTTAAAGGTGTTAAATGACACATTAAGGGACTCAAAATGCCCTTAAAGGTGTTAAATGACACGTAAAGAGACTCAAAATGCCCTTAAAGGTGTTAAATGACACATTAAGGGACTCAAAATGCCCTTAAAGGTGTTATATTACACGTAAAGAGACTCTAAATGCCCTTAAAGGTGTTAAATGACACATTAAGGGACTCAAAAATGCCCTTAAAGGTGTTAAATGACACGTAAAGAGACTCAAAATGCCCTTAAAGGTGTTAAATGACACATTAAGGGACTCGAAATGCCCTTAAAGGTGTTATATTACACGTAAAGAGACTCTAAATGCCCTTAAAGGTGTTAAATGACACATTATAGGACTCAAAATGCCCTTAAAGGTGTTAAATGACACGTAAAGAGACTCAAAATGCCCTTAAAGGTGTTAAATGACACATTAAGGGACTCGAAATGCCCTTAAAGGTGTTATATTACACGTAAAGAGACTCTAAATGCCCTTAAAGGTGTTAAATGACACATTAAGGGACTCAAAATGCCCTTAAAGGTGTTAAATGACACGTAAAGAGACTCAAAATGCCCTTAAAGGTGTTAAATGACACATTAAGGGACTCGAAATGCCCTTAAAGGTGTTATATTACACGTAAAGAGACTCTAAATGCCCTTAAAGGTGTTAAATGACACATTAAGGGACTCGAAATGCCCTTAAGGTGTTATATTACACGTAAAGAGACTCAAAATGCCCTTAAAGGTGTTAAATGACACATTAAGGGACTCGAAATGCCCTTAAAGGTGTTATATTACACGTAAAGAGACTCTAAATGCCCTTAAAGGTGTTAAATGACACATTAAGGGACTCGAAATGCCCTTAAAGGTGTTATATTACACGTAAAGAGACTCTAAATGCCCTTAAAGGTGTTAAATGACACGTAAAGAGACTCAAAATGCCCTTAAAGGTGTTAAATGACACATTAAGGGACTCGAAATGCCCTTAAAGGTGTTATATTACACGTAAAGAGACTCTAAATGCCCTTAAAGGTGTTAAATGACACATTAAGGGACTCAAAATGCCCTTAAAGGTGTTAAATGACACGTAAAGAGACTCAAAATGCCCTTAAAGGTGTTAAATGACACATTAAGGGACTCGAAATGCCCTTAAAGGTGTTATATTACACGTAAAGAGACTCTAAATGCCCTTAAAGGTGTTAAATGACACATTAAGGGACTCAAAATGCCCTTAAAGGTGTTATATTACACGTAAAGAGACTCAAAATGCCCTTAAAGGTGTTATATTACACGTAAAGAGACTCAAAATGCCCTTAAAGGTGTTATATTACACGTAAAGAGACTCAAAATGCCCTTAAAGGTGTTATATTACACGTAAAGAGACTCAAAATGCCCTTAAAGATGTTATATTACACGTAAAGAGACTCAAAATGCCCTTAAAGGTGTTATATTACACTGAAAGAGACTCAAAATGCCCTTAAAGGTGTTATATTACACGTAAAGGGACTCAACATGCCCTTAAAGGTGTTATATTACACGTAAAGAGACTCAAAATGCCCTTAAAGGTGTTATATTACACGTAAAGAGACTCAAAATGCCCTTAAAGGTGTTATATTACACTGAAAGAGACTCAAAATGCCCTTAAAGGTCTTATATTACACGTAAAGAGACTCAAAATGCCCTTAAAGGTCTTATGTTACACGTAAAGAGACTCAAAATGCCCTTAAAGGTGTTATATTACACGTAAAGAGACTCAAAATGCCCTTAAAGGTGTTATATTACACTGAAAGAGACTCAAAATGCCCTTAAAGGTGTTATATTACACGTAAAGGGACTCAAAATGCCCTTAAAGGTGTTATATTACACGTAAAGAGACTCAAAATGCCCTTAAAGGTGTTATATTACACGTAAAGAGACTCAAAATGCCCTTAAAGGTGTTATATTACACGTAAAGAGACTCAAAATGCCCTTAAAGGTGTTAAATGACACATTAAGGGACTCGAAATGCCCTTAAAGGTGTTATATTACACGTAAAGAGACTCTAAATGCCCTTAAAGGTGTTAAATGACACATTAAGGGACTCGAAATGCCCTTAAAGGTGTTATATTACACTGAAAGAGACTCAAAATGCCCTTAAAGGTGTTATATTACACGTAAAGAGACTCTAAATGCCCTTAAAGGTGTTAAATGACACATTAAGGGACTCAAAATGCCCTTAAAGGTGTTATATTACACTGAAAGAGACTCAAAATGCCCTTAAAGGTGTTATATTACACGTAAAGAGACTCAAATGCCCTTAAAGGTGTTATATTACACTGAAAGAGACTCAAAATGCCCTTAAAGGTGTTATATTACACGTAAAGAGACTCAAATGCCCTTAAAGGTGTTATATTACACGCAAAGAGACTCAAAATGCCCTTAAAGGTGTTATATTACACGCAAAGAGACTCAAAATGCCCTTAAAGGTGTTATATTACACGTAAAGAGACTCAAAATGCCCTTAAAGGTGTTATATTACACTGAAAGAGACTCAAAATGCCCTTAAAGGTGTTATATTACACGTAAAGGGACTCAACATGCCCTTAAAGGTGTTATATTACACGTAAAGAGACTCAAAATGCCCTTAAAGGTGTTATGTTACACGTAAAGAGACTCAAAATGCCCTTAAAGGTGTTATATTACACGTAAAGAGACTCAAAATGCCCTTAAAGGTGTTATATTACACGTAAAGAGACTCAAAATGCCCTTAAAGGTCTTATGTTACACGTAAAGAGACTCAAAATGCCCTTAAAGGTCTTATGTTACACGTAAAGAGACTCAAAATGCCCTTAAAGGTGTTATATTACACGTAAAGAGACTCAAAATGCCCTTAAAGGTGTTATGTTACACGTAAAGAGACTCAAAATGCCCTTAAAGATGTTATGTTACACGTAAAGAGACTCAAAATGCCCTTAAAGGTGTTATATTACACGTAAAGAGACTCAAAATGCCCTTAAAGGTCTTATGTTACACGTAAAGAGACTCAAAATGCCCTTAAAGGTGTTATATTACACGTAAAGAGACTCAAAATGCCCTTAAAGGTGTTATATTACACGTAAAGAGACTCAAAATGCCCTTAAAGGTGTTATGTTACACGTAAAGAGACTCAAAATGCCCTTAAAGGTGTTATATTACACGTAAAGAGACTCAAAATGCCCTTAAAGGTGTTATATTACACGTAAAGAGACTCAAAATGCCCTTAAAGGTGTTATATTACACTGAAAGAGACTCAAAATGCCCTTAAAGGTGTTATATTACACGTAAAGAGACTCAAAATGCCCTTAAAGGTGTTATATTACACTGAAAGAGACTCAAAATGCCCTTAAAGGTGTTATATTACACTGAAAGAGACTCAAAATGCCCTTAAAGGTGTTATATTACACTGAAAGAGACTCAAAATGCCCTTAAAGGTGTTATATTACACGTAAAGAGACTCAAAATGCCCTTAAAGGTGTTATATTACACGTAAAGAGACTCAAAATGCCCTTAAAGGTGTTATATTACACGTAAAGAGACTCAAAATGCCCTTAAAGGTGTTATATTACACGTAAAGAGACTCAAAATGATCTTAAAGGTGTTAAATGACACGTAAAGAGACTCAAAATGCCCTTAAAGGTGTTATATTACACGTAAAGAGACTCAAAATGCCCTTAAAGGTGTTATATTACACGTAAAGAGACTCAAAATGCCCTTAAAGGTGTTATGTTACACGTAAAGAGACTCAAAATGCCCTTAAAGGTGTTATATTACACTGAAAGAGACTCAAAATGCCCTTAAAGATGTTATATTACACGTAAAGAGACTCAAAATGCCCTTAAAGGTGTTATATTACACGTAAAGAGACTCAAAATGCCCTTAAAGGTGTTATATTACACTGAAAGAGACTCAAAATGCCCTTAAAGGTGTTATATTACACGTAAAGGACTCAAAATGCCCTTAAAGGTGTTATATTACACTGAAAGAGACTCAAAATGCCCTTAAAGGTGTTATATTACACTGAAAGAGACTCAAAATGCTCTTAAAGGTGTTATATTACACTGAAAGAGACTCAAAATGCCCTTAAAGGTGTTATATTACACTGAAAGAGACTCAAAATGCTCTTAAAGGTGTTATATTACACGTAAAGAGACTCAAAATGCCCTTAAAGGTGTTATATTACACGTAAAGAGACTCAAAATGCCCTTAAAGGTGTTATATTACACGTAAAGAGACTCAAAATGCCCTTAAAGGTGTTATATTACACTGAAAGAGACTCAAAATGCCCTTAAAGGTGTTATATTACACGTAAAGAGACTCAAAATGCCCTTAAAGGTGTTATATTACACTGAAAGAGACTCAAAATGCCCTTAAAGGTGTTATATCACTGAAAGAGACTCAAAATGCCCTTAAAGGTGTTATATTACACTGAAAGAGACTCAAAATGCCCTTAAAGGTGTTATATTACACGTAAAGAGACTCAAAATGCCCTTAAAGGTGTTATATTACACGTAAAGAGACTCAAAATGCCCTTAAAGGTGTTATATTACACGTAAAGAGACTCAAAATGCCCTTAAAGGTGTTATATTACACGTAAAGAGACTCAAAATGATCTTAAAGGTGTTAATGACACGTAAAGAGACTCAAAATGCCCTTAAAGGTGTTATATTACACTGAAAGAGACTCAAAATGCCCTTAAAGGTGTTATATTACACGTAAAGAGACTCAAAATGCCCTTAAAGGTGTTATATTACACGTAAAGAGACTCAAAATGCCCTTAAAGGTGTTAATGACACGTAAAGAGACTCAAAATGCCCTTAAAGGTGTTATATGACACGTAAAGAGACTCAAAATGCCCTTAAAGGTGTTATATTACACTGAAAGAGACTCAAAATGCCCTTAAAGGTGTTATATTACACGTAAAGAGACTCAAATGCCCTTAAAGGTGTTATATTACACGTAAAGAGACTCAAAATGCCCTTAAAGGTGTTATATTACACGTAAAGGGACTCAAAATGCACTTAAAGGTGTTATATTACACGTAAAGAGACTCAAAATGCCCTTAAAGGTGTTATATGACACGTAAAGAGACTCAAAATGCACTTAAAGGTGTTAATGACATGTAAAGAGACTCAAAATGCCCTTAAAGGTGTTATATTACACGTAAAGAGACTCAAAATGCCCTTAAAGGTGTTATATTACACTGAAAGAGACTCAAAATGCCCTTAAAGGTGTTATATTACACTGAAAGGACTCAAAATGCCCTTAAAGGTGTATATTACACGTAAAGAGACTCAAAATGCCCTTAAAGGTGTTATATTACACGTAAAGAGACTCAAAATGCCCTTAAAGGTGTTATATTACACGTAAAGAGACTCAAAATGCCCTTAAAGGTGTTATATTACACGTAAAGAGACTCAAAATGCCCTTAAAGGTGTTATATTACACGTAAAGAGACTCAAAATGCCCTTAAAGGTGTTATATTACACTGAAAGAGACTCAAAATGCCCTTAAAGGTGTTATATTACACTGAAAGAGACTCAAAATGCCCTTAAAGGTGTTATATTACACTGAAAGGACTCAAAATGCCCTTAAAGGTGTTATATTACACGTAAAGAGACTCAAAATGCCCTTAAAGGTGTTATATTACACGTAAAGAGACTCAAAATGCCCTTAAAGGTGTTATATTACACGTAAAGAGACTCAAAATGCCCTTAAAGGTGTTATATTACACGTAAAGAGACTCAAAATGCCCTTAAAGGTGTTATATTACACGTAAAGAGACTCAAAATGCCCTTAAAGGTGTTATATTACACGTAAAGAGACTCAAAATGCCCTTAAAGGTGTTATATTACACGTAAGAGACTCAAAATGCCCTTAAAGGTGTTATATTACACTGAAAGGGACTCAAAATGCCCTTAAAGGTGTTATATTACACGTAAAGAGACTCAAAATGCCTTAAAGGTGTTTTATTACACGTAAGAGACTCAAAATGACACAAAATGGATGTAAATTGCAGCTTTTACAGCTTCCTGTTCATAGAGAGATATATTATGTCTCAGTTGCGTTGTACACACTCAAAAAGAGGCAAATAAAGAACCAAACCGGTGCAACTGGACCGGTGAGAGATGCATGATGACCACAACAGACAGGACAGGAGTGAAGAAGAGAAACTAAGGGACTGAACATGCAGAGAGACAAACATTAAAGGACTCAAAGTGTGATTGATTGAGCTCTGCTTGCTCTGCGTTGCATCATGACCTCAGTTCATATATTTCTTGATGTTATTCCTCTCAGTTGTTGTTTTGGTCTCCCTGCAGTTCCTCTCAAATCCAAGCAGCTTTTTCATTCTGACTTTAACTCCAAAGTAAAGCCGATTTCTGGACTTTAGAGAGTTTTCAGTTTAAAGAATGATCAGAATGAAGACCGTGGTGCCTTCAGGTGCTCCGTGGTGCCTTCAGGTGCTCCGTGGTGCCTTCAGGTGCTCCGTGGGTGTGTTAGGAATTATTTATTTGGACTTCGGTGTGTTCAAGAGCTTCAGACACTTGAAAGATCATGTGTTGTGTTTAATATCTCAGAAAGTCCATTGTAATTCTCAGTTTTGTTAAAAGTTGAATGCGTTTCCCGGTTGGTATTTCATTTTCCGATTATTTTGAACCCATTTAAATGCAACACGAAACTCTTTCCAAATGTGCAGATAAGAGAGGCTGGAAACACACTTTTCTGACTGTTTTACACCAAAATAACCCAATAATGTATCTATTAATTCAGAGATATCAGCGTACAGAAGCTGGCAGATTTTAATCGACGTACTCTCGTTAGTTTTTGGAGTAAAACCAGGAATACTGATCCTTGGCGTACAGCGAGTGATTCGTCTCCAAAAGGCTCGTTTACTCTCAGAAACGCTGAGAAATCGGGTCATTTTATAAAATATGTGCATATTAAAAGCAGTGAGAGAGTAGTGCTCTCTATGATGAGATGCAGGCGTCTGATTGGCCCATGTGACCTGTGGCGGCCGCTGTGATTGGTCGACATGCGGCCTGCTCAGGTGTGTGTGTGTGTGTGTGTAAGATTTAAAGCTCCTCCTCCTGTCTCTCCTAAAGTAAAGAGTCTTTATTCGTGTGAACATCTGATTTCAGGTGTTTTGAGTCTCTTTTTGAGTCAATTTGAGTCTTTTTGTAATTGTAAGTGTCTTTGTAGTTAGCATCGTGCTAACAGGTAGCAGTGTGTGTTCTCAGTGTGTTGTTCGCATCGTTCTAACAGGTAGCAGTGTGTGTTCTCAGTGTGTTGTTAGCATCATGCTAACAGGTAGCAGTGTGTGTTCTCAGTGTGTTGTTAGCATCATGCTAACAGGTAGCAGTGTGTGTTCTCAGTGTGTGTTGTTAGCATCAGGCTAACAGGTAGTAGTGTGTGTTGTCATTGTGTGTTGTTAGCATCGTGCTAACAGGTAGCAGTGTGTGTTCTCAGTGTGTTGTTCGCATCGTTCTAACAGGTAGCAGTGTGTGTTGTTAGCATCGTTCTAACAGGTAGCAGTGTGTGTTGTCAGTGTGTGTTGTTAGCATCAGGCTAACAGGTAGTAGTGTGTGTTGTCATTGTGTGTTGTTAGCATCGTTCTAACAGGTAGCAGTGTGTGTTGTCATTGTGTGTTGTTAGCATCAGGCTAACAGGTAGCAGTGTGTGTTGTCAGTGTGTGTTGTTAGCATCAGGCTAACAGTAGTGTGTGTTGTCAGTGTGTGTTGTCATTGTGTGTTGTAGCATCAGGCTAACAGGTAGAAGTGTGTGTTGTTAGCATCAGGCTAACAGGTAGTAGTGTGTGTTGTCAGTGTGTGTTGTCATTGTGTGTTGTTAGCATCGTGCTAACAGGTAGCAGTGTGTGTTGTTAGCATCGTTCTAACAGGTAGCAGTGTGTGTTGTCAGTGTGTGTTGTTAGCATCAGGCTAACAGGTAGTAGTGTGTGTTGTTAGCATCGTTCTAACAGGTAGTAGTGTGTGTTGTCAGTGTGTGTTGTCATTGTGTGTTGTTAGCATCGTGCTAACAGGTAGCAGTGTGTGTTGTTAGCATCGTGCTAACAGGTAGCAGTGCGTGTTTTAGCATCGTTCTAACAGGTAGCAGTGTGTGTTGTGTGTGTGTTCTCAGTATCGTGCTAACAGGTAGCAGTGTGTGTTGTCATTGTGTGTTGTTAGCATCGTGCTAACAGGTAGCAGTGTGTGTTGTTAGCATCGTTCTAACAGGTAGCAGTGTGTGTTGTCATTGTGTGTTGTTAGCATCGTGCTAACAGGTAGCAGTGTGTGTTGTTAGCATCGTTCTAACAGGTAGCAGTGTGTGTTGTCAGTGTGTGTTCTCAGTATCGTGCTAACAGGTAGCAGTGTGTGTTCTCAGTATGTGTTGTTAGCATCGTGCTAACAGGTAGCAGCTGTTAGCTCCTCTCTCTCTGACTCTGATCTCAGCTCCTCTCAAAGTGCTGACGCTGCAGAAAACATGAAGCTGCTGACGGCTGAGTTTCTGAGAGAGAGAGAGCAGCTGTACGTCTGAGATCCTTCCTCTGAAACACCAGAACTCTCTGTAGGAAAGACATCATGCTCTGTTCTGCATCAAAGTCCTGGGACACCAAGGGACACCAAGGGACACAGAGGGACACCAAGGGACACAGAGGGACACAGAGGGACACAGAGGGACACCAAGGGACACCAAGGGAGCAGAAAGGGACTTGAACTGACGGAGAAATACACAAACCCACTTTAAAGGGACTCCTTTAGTCTGTAAAGGACTCAACATGAACACATGGGGACTTATAATGACTGAGACACAAAATGACTGAAAAGGGACGTGAAATGATCCAAAAGGTATTTTAATTATCTGAAAGACCACATGTGACCATAAAGAGACACGGAACAACCAAACAGGGACATTTAATGAAGGAGACGCTAAGTGAACAAAACAACGACTTCCTCCAGAGAGCCGGATTATCCTGCTCCGAGCGGCGTGAAGTCTGCTGTGATGGAAGCTCTCCTGTGTGTGTGTGTGTGGGGGGGGGGAGACAAAGTGTGTGTGGGGGGGAGACAAAGTGTGTGTGGGGGAGAGACAACGTGTGTGTGGGGGAGAGACAACGTGTGTGTGTTTTTGTTTCTGAGAGATTTGTGCTGCGCGCGATTTCACGCAGAGACAAATGCAATTGTTGCCGTTTCACATCGGTGTGTTTTTCTCCCCCACACACACACACATACACACACACACACACACACATCCAGGACTTCCTCAGTGAGAACACACACACACACACACACACACACATCCAGGACTTCCTCAGTGAACACACACACACACACACACACACACATCCAGGACTTCCTCAGTGAACACACACACACACACACACACACACACACACACACACACACACACACACATCCAGGACTTCCTCAGTGAACAACACACACACACACACACACACACACACACACACCACACATCCAGGACTTCCTCAGTGAACACACACACACACACACACACACACACACACACAACCTCTGCTCATCTTCAACGTCTACACACACATCCAGGACTTCCTCAGTGAGCACACACACACATACACACACACACACACACACACACACACACACACACACACACACACACATCCAGGACTTCCTCAGTGAGAAACACACACATACACACACACACACAACCTCTGCTCATCTTCAACATCTACCACACATCCAGGACTTCCTCAGTGAGCACACACACACACACACACACACACACACACACATCCAGGACTTCCTCAGTGAGCACACACACACATACCACACACACACACACACACATACACACACACACACACACACACACACACACACACACGTCTGGTATTTCTAAAGTTCATCCTGACCCCGGTGGAGGATCCTTCATCAAATCTCTCCGTCTGGGTTTTACTGAGGATGATGAAGTTGATGATGATGAGGATGATGAAGTTGACTATGATGAGGATGATGGGATGAAGAGGATGATGATGATGATGATTGTTGGGATTCAAAGGAACAAAAAGAGGCAGATAAAGAACCCAGCAGGTGCAAATGGACAGGTGAGAGAAAGTGAGCCCAGACGCAGAGAAATGCTGGAAAAGAGACACGAAATGATCTTGAAAGTGTTAAATGACACAAAGGGACTCAAAACGACACTATATTTATGAAAATGTACCTAAAACGGTGCTTTTATTTTAAGGGACGTGAGGTCATAGGAGCGGCAACGTGCTGGGAGAGGGATGAGTCGTGTTGCAGCAGTTGCTCCTAATTGGTCTGTTTTGAGTTGCTTTGTGTCCGAGGCCTTTCTGGTTGTCAGGGTCTTTCTGGTTGTCAGGGTCTTTGTTAGGGCTGTGCAATTAATCGTATTTTAATCTCGATTACGATTTTGGCTTGCAACGATTACGAAAACAATGTAATCGAAATAAAACGATTATTATTTTTATTAAAAAAAAAAAAAGTTATTTTTTGTATTGGTTTTTCAGTTGAATTAAACTTAAAGTTCAGGGTAATCAACTGTTAAAAACATACTGTTCACATTTTTTTTTTCAATATATGGATGTTTTCAAAGTAATAATCGTTTTTAATAATCGTGATATCAATTATTGACCAAAAATAATCGTGATTATGATTTTTGCCATAATCGCACAGCCCTAGTCTTTGTGATATCATCCTTCTCTGCGCAGCTGGCTTTCTGCTGATGTTGTCCTTGAGCCTCTCTTGTTGTTGTCTGTCCTGATATGTCTCTTTTGAGGATGAAAACCAGCAGAGATGCATCCTTTAAAGACGCGTGTCCTCTGCAGATTGTCATGTTTCTGTTTGTGTTGTAACCCTGAGATCAGATTGAACGGTTTTCAAAGCGTGTTTGAAGTCGGCCCTGTTGAACACCGAGGCCGACTTCCCCCTCTTAGAGGAAGCTACTCAGAGACTTAATAATGCATGCACAGAAGCAAGGCATTGTGGGACGCTGGGGTGGAAAGAAGAGGGTGAATATACGGGGAGGAAAACGAGCTTTTGGGAAGAAATTCAGGACGAAAAGGACATTTCTCTGCAGCTCTGTTTTGATCCAGAACTACTATTAAAGCTGCAGTACGATGTGAGGACAGGAGGGCGGAAAAAGAGACTCTAAACAACCAAAACAGATACTAAAAAAGACCACAATCAGATGCTAAAAATGACTGTAAATAGACTCAAAAAGGAACAAAAAGAGACGCTAAAAGGAGCCGCTATCAGACACTTAAATGACTGAAAATAGACTCAAAAAGTGACTAAGAAAGACCAAAACAAGGTGCTATAAATGACCAAAATAGATGCTAAAAAACACCACAATCAGACTCAAAAGAGACCAAAACAAGATGCTCAAAAGAGACGCTGAAAGTGACCGAAAGCAGTTTCTATTGATGACAACAAGAGATGCTAAAAGACATCGAAACGAGAAACAACAAAAGACCAAAACAAGACATAAAAAGTGACAAAAAGACTTCAGAAAATGACCATGCAGCAAGGCATTGTGGGTAGTGAGTAAATACACTTTGAGGGTCTCTGCAGCAATATTCCATCTCAGACTGCATCTCCATAACAAAGACTAATCACACACACATACACACACACACACACACACACACACACGCACACACGCACACACAAACACACTCTCACGCACCACACACACACACACACACACACACGCACACACACACACTCAAACACACACACACACACACTCACACTCACACTCAAACACACCACACACACACACACACGCACGCACACTAACGCACACACACACACACACACACACACACACACACACACACACACACACACACACACACACACACACACACTCACACTCTCTTTGTTAGTCCTTCTCCATAATTGACCTCTTTCTGCTGATGTGTGTGTGTCGCTCAGAGTCTATTGTTTGTTCCTCGAAAAGCCACACACACACACACACACACACACACACACACACACACACACACACACACACACACACTCATCAGAGAGGTGAATGAGAGAGGAAGCAGCTGCTGCAGAAACACAAAAACATTCCTCTCTTTCTGGAAGACAAAGAGCTGATAAGTGTTTCTCACACGAGCCATGAAGAAAACTCAGAGCAGCTGATCAACAGGAGTCTGACAGAGAGCTTTCATTAGTTACGCTCAACATGGGACACAAACTGACTTTATGCAAAAGAGACCACATCAGGATGCACCTCAAAGACAGAATGAAGCTACTAATTGACAGAAAACCACCACTAGCGTCTAGCGTCAGGCCTATGTGTCTGCAGAGTACCTGAACGCAACACATCGTTCAAAGACTTAGGCCCCGGCTCCACGGGAACGCATACGGCAAAACGCATCGGAGTAACGCAAACGCAACCGCAAAAAAGCTTCCGTCCCCACGCAATATACACCGGATTGTGTCAAGCTCCACGAGACGGCTCCGTTTACATCCAACCGCTGGAAAAGCTGCAGTACATATGCCGAGCCTGTACGTGGCGCTGTAACTTCCTCCACCAAAAGCAGCAACTTCCTCCACAAAAGCAGCGAAGAAGAATGGTTGTCATGGTTACCCTTCTGTTTATTCTCCGCGGTGGGGGCCGAGGGAACCGCGCAGAGTTTTTCGCCGGTCAACGTGTGTTAAAGTTTAAATCTTCCAGACAAAATGATAAAAGTGCCGGTCAAAGGTCTTCATTGTTATTTATTGAGCTTTAAAACAAATGAATAACGACGATATAATGATATATGAAAATAAAATACACGGAGGCTTGTCTCTTTTTCCTCTCTTCTCACAGCGTCAGTGTCTGTCTCATGCAGCAGCTGATCCTGTAATGAGTGACTCGACAGTAAAAATAAACATATTTATAACTAGTTTAGGTTTGAGAGGTAATTAAAATAGCTATTGTTGTTGTTAACGAAACACATCAGCAATGATGTGGGTACGCGGAGAGGTGGGGAGAGGCGGGGAGAGGCGCGGAGAGGCGAGGAGAGGCGGGGAGAGGCGGGAGAGGCGGGGAGAGGCGAGGAGAGGCGGGGAGGCGCGGAGAGGCGGGGCTAGGAAACGGATGACCGTATAGGCGACCCCACGGCCCCGTTGGACCCCCCAGAGCGCTCCGTTCCCAGATCTATCCACCTTTGGACCCGTTGTCGTTTGCGGGGTCTGTTTCTACGTTTCTGTTACGGCGTCGTGTGGCTTAAAGGGCTATACGCAAGAGAAATATGCGGATTCAACCCGTTTTCGTCCCCGTGGAGCCGGGGCCTAAGAGGTAGAGGCAAAGAGCTGTGACACAGGAGTCTGAACAAGCCTTTAGAGACAAACTGACTATAAAGTAGGGCTGTGCAATTAATCGTATTTTAATCGCAATTACGATTTTGGCCTGCCACAATTACGAAAACAACATAATCGAAAAAAACGTTTATTTTGCTTTGCTTGGTTGTGACAGTGCAACATATTTTATCGAATTTATTTTAGTCTAATTTATTTGTATTTATCACATTTATATATATTTAGTAGCTTGGGAAGTGCGCTCCAAAATATTTGTTGATCTTGTTTATTGGTATTTATTATTTTGATATCATTTATTTTTGCATTGGTTTTTCAGTTGAATTATACGCTCAGGGTAATCAACAGTTAAAAAGACACTGTTCAAATTATTATTTGTATTTAAAAGTTCAATAAATGGATGTTTTCAAAGTCAATGAATAATCGTATTTAATAATCGTGATATCAATTATTGACCCAAATAATCGTGATTATGATTTTTGCCATAATCGCACAGCCCTACTAAAGATATATATATATATTTACGTTCCTCGCATATTTCCCATCAGCCCCTCTGTTTGGTGTCTCCTCTGCTGAAGGTCACTGAGGTCGTTCCTCTCTTATTGAACACAGAGCCGTTAATGTCAGCCGAGAAGAGACGGTAAATAACGCCGGAGCGAGCGAGTCTGATGGCTGTAAATATCAAGAAGAATTTAGTTTATTAATAGTTATAATAAATGTTCCCTCTGTGGACGACAAGTTCCACGTTCTTACAAGCGTTACTTAGATATGGAAAAAAGGGTTTATTTTGATGAAATATTACGTTTTGTTTTTCCTCGTTTACGTCACACATGATGCGTTTGAGTACCACTGGGAAGTTGTACACTTCAGAGTGTTACCTAAATGTACCGACAGTATCAGAGATCATTCTGCAGATTAATATACTTATATATATTTATAAAAGTTATTATTTTTCCTGGTTGAAGCGTTTGGCACACATGATGCGTTCAAGGTCAGTTGGAAAGCTGAAAATCTGTCCATTTTTTCTGTTTGAATAATTCCTGGATTTGGTCAATGGTGTAATTTTGGTGATTTTATTAAATATAGTTCAGAGGGTTCAGGATTTGTAGAATTGTTGTTGGAAGCGTATGGCACACATGATGCGTTCAAGGACCGTCTGATAAGTGGACATTTTATTGATATTTCTGGTTTTATAGTCCTGATGTTCGGTTCAGGAGCAGCTTGTGTGTGTGTGTGTGTTGTGTGTGTGTGTGGTGTGTGTGTGTGTGTGTGTGTGTGGTGTGTGTGTGTGTGTGTGTGTGTGTGTGTGTGGTGTGTGTGGTGTGTGTGTGTGTGTGTGTGTGTGTGTGTGTGTGTGTGTGTGTGTGTGTGTGTGTGTGTGTGTGTGGTGTGGTGTGTGTGTGTGTGTGTGTGTGTGTGTGTGTGTGTGTGGTGTGTGTGTGTGTGTGTGTGTGTGTCTAACCTAACCTACAAATACCGTCAGTGTTTCTCCGGCGGGCCTCGCTGCCCTGTGAGTCAGAGAGACGTCAGAATGAGGCGTTCAGGTACTCGTCGGGATCCTTTGAGCGATTTAAAATAAAAAATGTACGGAATAAACCTTTAGAGTTCACGAGAGTGAGCATCGCTGCGTGTTAATGTGAATATAAGTGGATTATTACTGTTTATTATGCATTTAGTTTATAGAGGTTTTTTAAGTTAAATATCTCTGGGTTCAGTTTGCAGGATACACACACACACACACCACACACACACACACACACACACACACACACACACACACACACACACACACACACACACACACACACACACACACACACACACACCCCTCTCTCTCTGTGTTTAGCAGCCAGGAGTGAGTGTGTGTGCATCCTCTCAAACTACACTATTAATAGCTGGTGTGTGTGTGTGTGTGTGTGTGTGTGTGTGTGTGTGTGTGTGTGTGTGTGTGTGTGTGTGTGTGTGTGTGGTGTGTGTGTGGTGTGTGTGTGTGGTGTGTGTGTGTGTGTGTGTGTGTGTGTGTGTGTGTGTGTGTGTGTGTGTGTGTGTGTGTGTGTGTGTGTGTGTGTGTGTGTGTGTGTGTGTGTGTGTGTGTGTGTGTTTGTGTGTGTGTGTGTGTGTGTGTGTGGTGTGTGTGTGTGTGTGTTGTTGGCCTCTCTGTGTAAAGAGGGTGATGATTTGTTTTTGCAAAATCCTGAAAGAAAACAGATTTTATAATCGCAGATTTTTCTGTATTTCTTTCCAAATGTGTCAGTTTTTGCTTTTACATTTAAATGTGAATATGAAGAAAGACTCTATTCTCTTGAGATTAAAGCCACTATTCTTCTATTTTTTTTTTTAACATTTCTTTCTCGTTAGTTAATGATTTCATAATCACAGGAAACATATCATTTATCATTTATTGTCAAATCAACACATTATTCATTATTTGTTCACGTTTTTCCACAAGGACGTTTCATTTCTGCAGATGAGCCTCAGTCGGAGTTGCCTGGTAACCGGGCAGGAAACAGAGAGCTTTAAGATGATTTAACAAAAGCAGTCTTTGAATAGCCACATTCACAGGCCTGCAGATATGTCCTTGAATGCATCACGCTGCTTTTGTTTTTCAGATCTGGTTAAATCAGAGTCTCTGAAGCTTCTCCTGTAAAGACAGCAGCAGAGGATCCAAGGCCTCTGTGGGGGTTTATATCTGAATTAAAGCCACTATAAAAGAGCTTTGATGAAGTTGCTCGAAGCGTTTTGAAATTAAAGCGATGAGGTTCATTTTTAAAAACAAAACATGCTTTTTTTCAGAGTTTTTTGCGCGTAGATTTTTTTTTGCACATTTTTTTTGACTATTTGAATAATTGTAGTATTCTTTTGGTATTTTACCTCCTGATCACTCACACACACACACACACATACACACGCACACACACACACCTCTCTTCTAAAGCAGATAAAGTGTGTGTGTGTGTGTGTGTCCTTGAGCACGGCATAATAAATTGACTTTAATTTGTTCTTCCAAGGCAAGGTCGCACTGAGTGATGGTTTATAGGGTGGAGGTGGAAAAAACGGATTTTCTTTGACTGCACATGAATGCATCGAAGGTGGGGAAGTGTGTGTGTTGGGGGGGGGGAGAGATGGGAGATGCTTGTATGAGATGCTTTTTATGTCGTTTGCTGCTAAGGATTGTGGGAGTTGTAGTACCAGATAAAAAAAAATGGGGATTTTAGGGACATTTTGTTTTTGTAGTTTTTAATGTCGTTTTTTGTAGTTTAAATCCTCCACGATGTTAAGCTGTAGCCCCCATTTAGCTCTCGCTGTTGTCCAGGCGTCTCCCCGGAGAACTTTCAAGCGTGGTCTGCTGCAAGCGAGCAACAGGAGCGGGCAGTCGGCTGGGTGCTTGGCTTGCTGTTTAAAACACCTTTTCTTGTTTCCATATCTCTCGCTAGAATCTCCCACCATCCAACTAACAACAACAACAACAACAACGTCAAGCCTTTGGGCTCTGAAACTACGGGGCGGGCCGAGGACAAATACGCATGTGTATTTGCGATTAGCACGTTAAAATAATTAGTGGCGTTAATTTTTTTTTGCTTTAATGCGTTATTAATGCGTTAACTTGACAGCCCTAGTTTAAATACAAACTTTGGTCAGTTTAGGTTACATGATTATAAAGATGGGTTTATGACGGTGATATCAGATTATATTATGTGGCCCTAAAACACATTTCTCGTACGAAATTATGCATTCTTCTTCTGCCATAATTTAATATTTTGGTCACGTTCAGCAGCAGCTGGAGTCCTGTAAACACAGAGAGGGTCAGAGAGAGAGAGAGACCGGAGCGTCTGCTTCACAGTGAGGGTCAGAGAGACCGGAGCGCCTGCTCACAGCGAGGGTCAGAGAGAGAGAGAGAGAGACCGGAGCGTCTGCTTCACAGCGAGGGTCAGAGAGAGAGAGAGAGACCGGAGCGTCTGCTTCACAGCGAGGGTCAGAGAGAGAGAGAGAGACCGGAGCATCTGCTCACTGCGAGGGTCAGAGAGAGAGAGAGAGAGAGACCGGAGCGTCTGCTTCACAGCGAGGGTCAGAGAGAGAGAGAGAGAGAGAGAGAGACCGGAGCGTCTGCTCACAGCGAGGGTCAGAGAGAGAGAGAAGAGACCGGAGCGTCTGCTCACTGCGAGGGTCAGAGAGAGAGAGAGAAGAGAGAGACCGGAGCGTCTGCTCACTGCGAGGGTCAGAGAGAGAGAGAGAGAGAGAGACCGGAGCGTCTGCTCACTGCGAGGGTCAGAGAGAGAGAGAGAGAGACCGGAGCGTCTGCTCACAGCGAGGGTCAGAGAGAGAGACCGGGCGTCTGCTCACAGCGAGGGTCAGAGAGAGAGACCGGAGCGTCTGCTCACAGCGAGGGTCAGAGAGAGAGACCGGAGCGTCTGCTCACAGCGAGGGTCAGAGAGAGAGACCGGAGCGTCTGCTCACAGCGAGGGTCAGAGAGAGAGACCGGAGCGTCTGCTTCACAGCGAGGGTCAGAGAGAGAGAGAGACCGGAGCGTCTGCTCACAGCGAGGGTCAGAGAGAGAGAGAGACCGGAGCGTCTGCTCACAGCGAGGGTCAGAGAGAGAGAGACCGGAGCGTCTGCTTCACAGCGAGGGTCAGAGAGAGAGAGACCGGAGCGTCTGCTCACAGCGAGGGTCAGAGAGAGAGAGACCGGAGCGTCTGCTTCACAGCGAGGGTCAGAGAGAGAGAGACCGGAGCGTCTGCTTCACAGCGAGGGTCAGAGAGAGAGACCGGAGCGTCTGCTCACAGCGAGGGTCAGAGAGAGAGAGACCGGAGCGTCTGCTTCACAGCGAGGGTCAGAGAGAGAGAGACCGGAGCGTCTGCTTCACAGCGAGGGTCAGAGAGAGAGAGAGAGAGAACCGGAGCGTCTGCTCACAGCGAGGGTCAGAGAGAGAGAGACCGGAGCGTCTGCTCACAGCGAGGGTCAGAGAGAGAGAGAGAGAGAGACCGGAGCGTCTGCTCACAGCGAGGGTCAGAGAGAGAGAGACCGGAGCGTCTGCTCACAGCGAGGGTCAGAGAGAGAGAGAGACCGGAGCGTCTGCTTCACAGCGAGGTCAGAGAGAGAGAGACCGGAGCGTCTGCTCACAGCGAGGGTCAGAGAAGAGAGACCGGAGCGTCTGCTTCACAGCGAGGGTCAGAGAGAGAGAGACCGGAGCGTCTGCTTCACAGCGAGGGTCAGAGAGAGAGAGAGAGAGAGACCGGAGCGTCTGCTCACAGCGAGGGTCAGAGAGAGAGAGACCGGAGCGTCTGCTCACAGCGAGGGTCAGAGAGAGAGAGACCGGAGCGTCTGCTCACAGCGAGGGTCAGAGAGAGAGACCGGAGCGTCTGCTCACAGCGAGGGGCATTTAAAGTATTTCAAGTGGAACACCTGTGCTCTGCCTCACCTGTCACCTCTTACACAAATCTGCAAGATAAAAACAAAAGTTAAGATTCCTAGAAAACCTCTTTTGGGTCATTATAATAGTTAATCGGTCAAATCATATTTTTCATATATATTTTCTCGTCCATGTAACATTTAATTCTCATAGAATATATTCAAGTTTCATTTTTGACTTTATATCACAAAAATATTTAAAATACACTTGAATAATCAGAGTTTGAAGTCTAACATGAACCCTGTGTGTGGTGTGTGTGTGGTGTGTGTGTGTGTGTGTGTGTGTGTGTGTGTGTGTGTGTGTGTGTGTGTGTGTGTGGTGTGTGTGTGTGTGTGTGTGTGTGTGTGTGTGTGTGTGTGTGTGTGTGGTGTGGTGTGTGTGTGTGTGTGTGTGTGTGTGTGTGTGTGTGTGTGTGTGTGTGTGTGTGTGTGTGTGTGTGTGTGATCAGCTGACTGCTTGCAGAGTGATTACCTTGCGGCGCTGCTTAATGGGAAATAATGACTGTGTGTTTCTTGCTCTTTAACGAGTGTGTGTGAGAGTGTGTGTAATCCTCAGCGCGAGCAGGAAGAGGAAACAGTTTCTCTTAACGAGGGCTTGTTTCCGTAGCAACATGCCAAATATAACGAGGTGTAGAGATGAAGAAGCGGACTTAAAACATCCAAGCTCTAAAAACACCTCAGCCTACATTTCCCATAATGCACCCTGATCCTCCCTGTCTTGTAAACAAACGCCAACAAAATTAAATTATTTTCACTTCAAAAATCATCTTAAAAAATAAATAAAAATGTAATTAATTTAAATCATTGTTTTGTTGGTTTATACACATTTAGTTTTATTTAATAAAAAATCCTAAGATGCACTATTTATGCATTAAAAGCAGTCGCTGTGCACGTGAGTGTTTTACTAATGAAGGACTAATTAAATACTAGTTTTAGGATAATAATCAGCTCACTCTGAGTAAATGAATGGTTTCTCCCACTCTCTAATGGTCCCTTGAATGCAGCCAAATAAAAACAAACACCCCCCCTCCTGTTTATTTATATTTACAGCCGAGCGTCTGCTATAACACACAAACAGCCGGCTGCTGCTTCCTGTCAGCGTTCAGGAGGAGCTTCATTTCGCAATTCCTGCTCCCAAAAACTCGTGCACTGGCAATGAATTCTGATTAAAGACAGTTTGCGTTTTCTATCTTTGAGATTTGTTGAGTATTTTAAATAAAAACCTGCAGAAATGAAGTGATTTGAGACGTGTTTTCTGCTCTGGAGGGGTTTCTGTGCAGAGGGGATTCCTCTCCGTCTGTAAACTGGAAAAAATCGTGCGTGCGTGCGTGCGTGCGTGCGTGCGTGCGTGTGTGTCTCCCCGGTGGTTAAAGTAATGCATACTGAATGAATGTGTGTTTATCTGCTGCTGCGGGGAATAAAGAGCTGACGTCTGAACGTTAGATTAAACATGACGAACGCATCCTGATGTGTGCAGACAGAGGGTCACCTGGGGGGGGGGGGGGTTACCTGAGGGGGGAGAGGAAGTTCAGATAGAAATCAAACATTTGGTCAATAAATGCTAAAATGTAGTGAAAGATTTTCTTAAAACTGTCAAAAAATTGTGAAATAATTTTTTAACTTTCAGCAAATGATGAAGAATGTCCTATAACTGTCAAAAAATAAAACGCGTCGTTCGGTCTTAAAATGTCCACAAATAGTGAAGATTTCTTATTTTAAACTGTCAAAAAATAAACGTTTGATTGTCTGATGTTTAAATTGTCAGAAACAGTGAAATATTTTTGAAACAGTCGAAGAAATTCTTAAAATGTCTCGTTTATTCACTATCATTTGATTTGAAACAGGGATTACCTCCTATGCTGATTGACTACTGAATACATACGCTGATAAATAATATTATTGTTCCATACTAAAAATATTATTAGGGCTTCAACAAATCATTATTTTACTCATCACTTCATTCAAAGTAGTAAAAATTGTCCAAAAGTTTCAATTGTTTTGAGTGTGTCCTGACGTTCCCTCTCGTCTTCCTCAGAACCAGACGCTGTGCAAAGGCCTGAATGAGCTACAGAACGGACAGGTGAGAGACTCATTTATTCATTTCTCCTGAGACATGTCTCCATGCTTTCTCCTGGGACATGTCTCCATGCTTTCTCCTGGGACATGTCTCCATGCTTTCTCCTGAGACATGTCTCCATGCTTTCTCCTGGGACATGTCTCCATGCTTTCTCCTGAGACGTGTCTCCATGCTTTCTCCTGAGACATGTCTCCATGCTTTCTCCTGAGACATGTCTCCATGCTTTCTCCTGGGACATGTCTCCATGCTTTCTCCTGAGACATGTCTCCATGCTTTCTCCTGAGACATGTCTCCATGCTTTCTCCTGGGACATGTCTCCATGCTTTCTCCTGAGACGTGTCTCCATGCTTTCTCCTGGGACGTGTCTCCATGCTTTCTCCTGGGACGTTCTCCATGCTTTCTCCTGAGACGTGTCTCCATGCTTTCTCCTGAGACATGTCTCCATGCTTTCTCCTGGGACATGTCTCCATGCTTTCTCCTGGGACATGTCTCCATGCTTTCTCCTGGGACATGTCTCCATGCTTTCTCCTGGGACATGTCTCCATGCTTTCTCCTGGGACATGTCTCCATGCTTTCTCCTGAGACATGCCTCCATGCTTTCTCCATGGGACATGTCTCCATGCTTTCTCCTGGGACATGTCCTCCATGCTTTCTCCTGAGACATGTCTCCATGCTTTCTCCTGGGACATGTCCTCCATGCTTTCTCCTGAGACATGTCTCCATGCTTTCTCCTGAGACATGCCTCCATGCTTTCTCCTGGGACATGTCTCCATGCTTTCTCCTGGGACATGTCTCCATGCTTTCTCCTGAGACATGTCTCCATGCTTTCTCCTGGACATGTCTCCATGCTTTCTCCATGGGACATGTCTCCATGCTTTCTCCATGGGACATGTCTCTATGCTTTCTCCTGGGACATGTCTCCATGCTTTCTCCTGGGACATGTCTATATAATAATAATAGCTTTATTTTATATAGCGCCTTTCAAGGGACCCAAGGTCGCTTTACAACTAGTATAGGAAAAAAAAAAAACATAACAAAACAAAAGTCGGACAGACAAGACAACAGATCGATTAGGGGCCGAAAGCCTTTGCAAACAGATGGGACTTGAGGGCCCTTTTGAAGGCGTCTAGTGTGGGGATGTTGCGAATCTCCGCAGGGAGAGCGTTCCAGAGGGTGGGGGCTGCCACACTGTAGGCTCTGTCCCCGAAGGTTCGCAGTTTGGTGCGGGGGATGATGAGCAGGCCAGAGTCTGAGGACCGCAGGTTCCGGGGTGGGGCATGTGGGTGAAGGATGTCCGATAGGTACTGGGGGGCAAGGGCATGTAGGGACTTGTAGGTGAGGAGGAGGATTTTGTATGATATACGGGACTTGACCGGCAACCAGTGTAGGTGGATGAGGGTAGGAGTGATGTGCTGCCACGGCTTTGTGTGCGTGAGTACCCTGGCAGCACAGTTTTGGACATACTGGAGCCTGTCCAGGGTTTTTTTGGGAACCCCGAACAGGACACCATTGCAGTAGTCCAAGCGAGTGGTGACAAATGCATGCACGAGGGTTTCGGCAACCGACTCCGAGAGTGACGGTCGGAGTCTGGCAATGTTCCTCAGGTGGAAAAAGGCCGATTTGGTCACAGATTTGATGTGGGAATGGAAGGAAAGGGTGGAGTCAAGGATGACACCCAGGTTGCGGGCTTCAGGAGATGGGGAGATGGAGCAGCCGTCGACCTCAAGGATGAAGTCACCAACCTTCTGGAGCAGGGCCTTGGGTGCCACAACCATGAGCTCTGTTTTATTGCTGTTCAACTTAAGGTAGTTGGAGGACATCCATGTTTTGATGTCATGCAGGCAGTTGATGAGAGACTGAGGGGGGAGCTGGGAGGATGGAGTGGTGCTGAGATACAGTTGGGTATCATCAGCGTAACAGTGGAAATTGAGTCCATGATGTCGGATGATCTGGCCGAGGGGGAGCATGTAAATGGTGAACAGGAGGGGGCCAAGCACAGAGCCCTGGGGTACACCGTGGTGGACTGGGGCCGTGGGTGAGTTTGAGCCACTGATGGAGACAAACTGTTTCCTGTTATGGAGGTATGATGTGAACCAAGACAGCGCTGTGCCAGTGACACCTAGGAGGTCTGAGAGGCGGGTGAGGAGGATGTTGTGAGAGATGGTGTCAAACGCTGCAGAGAGGTCCAGGAGGATGAGGATGCTGAGGCGGCCAGAGTCAGCAGCAATGAGGAGATCGTTGGTGATCTTGATGAGGGCGGTCTCAGTGCTGTGTTGCTGTCTGAAGCCGGATTGGAAGGGCTCATAGAGCTCATGGTTGGACATGTACAGATTGAGTTGGCCGGCGACCACTCTTTCAAGAGTTTTGCTTAGAAAGGGAAGGTTGGAGATCGGCCGGTGGTTCTGGAGGTCGTCGGGGTCCAGGCCGGGTTTTTTGAGTATGGGGGTGACTGAGGCCATTTTGAAGCTGTTGGGGACTATGCCAGGAGCCAGAGAAGCGTTGATGATGACCACCATGTAGGGACAGAGGGTGGGTAGGCAGTCCTTGACCAGGGCTGTGGGCATGGGGTCCAGGGAGCAGGTGGAGGTCTTGGCCGAGCTGACCAGTTTGGCCACTTGAAGAGCGTCCACAGGGGAGAAGGAGGAGAGGTTGGAGTGAAGAGGCGCGCGCTTGGGGTGCGTCTCCATGCTTTCTCCTGGGACATGTCTCCATGCTTTGATGTACTGCCTGAGCTGCAGCTCCTCTTTTCACCCTCTGTCTGAAACCAGAGCCCAGTCACAATACATTCTTAAAGAAGTGAACATTTTGAGAACTTTGAAACTTTGAAAAAAAAGTCAAATTATTTTGTAGTCAATTATACAATCCATACGATACCTTTTATATAGAGAATATATTTGTGTGTGTGTGTGTGTGTGTGTGTGTGTGTGTGTGTGTGTGTGTGTGTGTGTGTGTGTGTGTGTGTGTGTGTGTGTGTGTGTGTGTGTGTGTGTGTGTGTTGTGTGTGGTGTGTGTGTGTGTGTGTGTGTGTGTTGTGTGTGTGTGTGTGTGTGTGTGTGTGTGTGTGTGTGTGTGGTGTGTGTGTGTGTGTGGTGTGTGTGTGTGTGTGTGTGTGTGTGTGACTATGTGTGTGAGAGAGTGACTGACTGAGTGACTGACTGACTGTGTGTGTGTGTGTGTGTGTGTGTGTGAGAGGTGGGGGAGGGGACAGAGGGTCTCTTTGTCCTGCAGGAAGTCTCAGATATCTGATGACAGATGTTCATCACTGAGGGGGATTCAGGGACACGAGTAAAGAAATAAAGAAAAGGGATTAGAAAAATATTCAATTAAGTTTCTGACTCGTATAAATTATAATTTTCTTAGAAAGTTATTTTCAAGTATTTTTAAAAATCTGATAACTTTCCCTGCTTTCTATTCATTCAACTTTATGTACGTCAGCCAGTTATATATATATATATATATTATAAATGTACCTCTTTAAATCCTGTCTTTTTATAAATAGTCGTCCTAATTATATTTATTTTGTTAAATACACTTTTTTTGCAAGTTTTTAAAACATTATCTTTGTTATAATTTCTTAGCTAGTTTTGGCATTTTAGAAAATATGTTTGACATTTTTTCTCCTCATTATATATATATTTTAAATAATCCTCTTTTAATTTGAACTCTTGTGAGTTTTAAAAATATATTTCTCTCAATTATAATTTATTCTGATGAGTCTTAACATTTTTAATTTCTTAATTATAACTTTTATTTATTTTAATGAACTCCTTCTTAATAGTGAGCTCCCGTGTGGCGTTCAGGCTTCACTGCAGGCCGTGGGACATTTCAGCACTCTGAGTGTTTTGAGGTTTTTGTATGCGTTGAGGGTCTTTGTGGCTGCATCTGCCCGCTCTATTGTTCAGAGGAGTCCATCTGCTGCCCCCCCCCACTCTTTAAACTCCCCCTCTTGACTCACCCCAGCTGTCCCTCCCCCTTTCGAGGTTCTTCTTCACAAAGTTCTCTGAACCTCTCACCTCTCACTGTACTCTGCAGCAAGTCCCTTTAACTTCGCTGTATTTTACATCTAAAAACAGGCGATTAATGTGATTTATTATGTGCATATTTAAGAGGGGGGGGGGCGGGGGGGGGGGCGGGGGGGTAGAGAGTAATTAAAGAAACAACAGATGTTCATTAACTGCCAACGACAAACTAACTGCAGCTTAAGCAGAAGTTTCTCAGCGCACAGAAAAAATTTTACATTTAATTTTAATATGTTTTAGCATCTTTTTAAGTGTTTTAGTTTCACTTTGAGGATTATCAGATTCTTCTGTATTTACTTTTACTCCTTTTTATATATTATTTAAATGTCTTTTTGTATTTTTTTATTCAGTGTGTGTACTTTTAAAAAAATTTAAATTCTTATTTTTTAATCTTTTTTCACGCGCTTCTTTCCGTCTTTCTTCTTTTCATTTTATTTTAAATTACTATATTTATTCATTTTTATTGTAAAGTTGTATTCTTTTCATTTATTGTTTATTTTTGTAAATTTATTCTTGTGAGTAAAAAAACTCAACTTTCAAAACAAAAGTTCAAAATATATTAACTTTTATCTCAGATTTGCTGATTTTTCTTGATGGCAGCGTTTGTCCCACATGATGGGTTCAAGGACCGTTGGAAAGTTAAAGAATCACAGAATTATTTCTATTTTTACAGTTTAAGACCCTCGCTAAACCGCCTCTCTGTTGTGATATCTTCCACGTTGTGATGTTTGGCTTTATTTAGCAGATGGCTTTAATAGAGAGAGATGTTAGCAGGTGAAATAGAGCGGCACATTAAGGACACTCTGTTTGGTTGCTTGGAGAGTGGCAAGGGGCGTTATGTGTGAACATAAGTGCTCGAGCCTGAACTAGCTCGCCCCATTAGTGTTTTGTTCAATCCCAGAATCCATCTCTCTTTCCAGCAGCAGCTCAGAAATGCTAATTTAACATCAATGAAATCTCAGTTTCACACTTTATCTGAGTCCTGTCGCTCACAAATCGCTCTTTTAAATCATTATTTGTTCTCTAAAATTCCAGATCATTCCCTTAAATAACTTTTATCCCTTCTCTTTAGTAATTCATGTCTTCAAAATGACTCGTTCCGTCGCCGAAATGAATAATTTGTGCTTCTGAAATGACTAAATCATGCTCTGAAACGACTTCATTTCGCTCCGTTATTTCAATCCGTGTCAAAGATTCAACTGTGTTTAACATTGAGGTCTCTGCGCTCTTATTGTGAAGGAACTCATTAGAGGGCAGCAATTACTTAAAGGGCCGGTACCTCGTTAAGATGTGAGTGTAAAACTGAGCGGATAGATTAGATATTTAATGGAATGATTTATAAAGATTGAGCCTCGCAGACAGGAGAAAGATAATATAGAGATTTCATCTGGATAATGTGATATTATAAATTAGTCCATTCAGTGATTTACTGCATATTTTACGTCTGGATGTGAAATATTAATGATATAAAAGTGGAAACTGGGAGAAAAACAGTTTATCATTTATATAACAACCAGAAAAAGTTAACTATTAAGCCATTTTACTTCAATACATTTGCTTTGATCTTTTTCCGATATTTAGTCAAAACTCTTTCCAGCATTTAGCCATATCCTTTCCAGCATTTCCTAATAATAATAATAATACATTTAATTTATAAGCGCTTTTTCAGGTGCTCAAAGACACGTTACAGTGGTAGGGAATACAATTAAATATAAAAAGTTGAATTAAAGTATCAGCCTTTACCTTTTCCTACATTTAGTCAATGCTCTTTCCAGCATTTAGCCATATCCTTTCCAGCATTTAGCCTTTAACTTTAGTCAATACTCTTTCCAACATTTAGCCTTTACCTTTATACAATACTCTTTCCAGCATTTAGCCATATCCTTTCCAGCATTTAGCCTTTAACTTTAGTCAATACTCTTTCCAGCATTTAGCCATATCCTTTAGTCAATATCCTTTTCAACATTTAGTCAATACTCTTTCCAGCATTTAGCCATATCCTTTAGTCAATATCCTTTTCAACATTTAGTCAATACTCTTTCCAGCATTTAGCCATCCTTTCCAGCATTTAGCCTTTAACTTTAGTCAATACTCTTTCCAACATTTAGCCTTTACCTTTATACAATACTCTTTCCAGCATTTAGCCATATCCTTTCCAGCATTTAGCCTTTAACTTTAGTCAATACTCTTTCCAGCATTTAGCCATATCCTTTAGTCAATATCCTTTTCAACATTTAGTCAATACTCTTTCCAGCATTTAGCCATATCCTTTAGTCAATATCCTTTTCAACATTTAGTCAATACTCTTTCCAGCATTTAGCCATATCCTTTCCAGCATTTAGCCTTTAACTTTAGTCAATACTCTTTCCAGCATTTAGCCATATCCTTTAGTCAATATCCTTTTCAACATTTAGTCAATACTTTTTCCAGCATTTAGCCATATCCTTTCCAGCATTTAGCCTTTACTTTAGTCAATACTCTTTCCAGCATTTAGCCATATCCTTTAGTCAATATCCTTTTCAACATTTAGTCAATACTCTTTCCAGCATTTAGCCATATCCTTTCCAGCATTTAGCCTTTAACTTTAGTCAATACTCTTTCCAGCATTTAGCCATATCCTTCCAACATTTAGCCTTTAACTTTAGTCAATACTCTTTCCAACATTTAGCCGTATCCATTGCGACATTTAGCCGACGTTAAAAGCTTTTTCCAGCATTTAGTACCCTCTATTCGGTTCATTTATCTTTAGTTGTGTCTTTGTACTAGGGATAGGAATTTGAAAGCAAATGTATTTTCGAATATTCGAACCCCAAAAAAACGGTTAAAAAAAATATACATATCCTATAAAAAAACAAAAAGTGGGAAAAATGTTGACAAAAAAACAAAAAGAACATGTTCAAATAAGTTTAGAAACCAAGTCGAATTAGTCAAATGTATTGAACTGGTGATCACAGTTTGACAGCTTTCATGCTTAAAACATAACTTGGTTTTTAAATGAAAGAGGGGTCATCCAGGAACAACATAACGTAACCCTATCACAACAGAGATCAATAACCTGTAACAGGGCCTATCACAGAATGCAACTATTCAATACTCATTCTTCTTTAAGAGTATGAGCATGTCTACTCAGGGGAGAGGCGGGTGCTGAGGTGATTCACAATCAGGCCAGCTGTAGAGAAGACCCTCTCAGCTGGACATCAGATGAGGTTTGAGTCTGCGTGATAACTGGACGAGAGAGAGAGAGAGAGAGAGAGATCAGCACCTCTCTGCCCGCTGTGAGGGGCCGGTGAGCAGAGCAACACACACCTTTAGACCTCACACACTGAGCTATGGCACTGTCGTATACATTGAGTTATTCCATTTGATCATATGTCATCAACTCAGAGACCCCTCCCAACAAACTAAAATACAATAAAAATATTCATAACTCATATGAATAATTTCGAATATTCGATTAATCGTTCCCATCCCTGGTCTGTAGTTGTGTGTGTCTGTAGTTGTGTCCTCTGAATATAGAGTGTAAAGCAGCAGGGGGTCTGAGTGTGAATTAAACACACTTCTTCTCACAGTCAGAATATAAAGGTGTTTCCTGTTTCCACAGTTATTAAAACATGTCAGGAGCTCAGTCTCTGTGTGGATCAGATATATTCTGTATATATATATTATTAATGTCCTTTAGCTTCTCTTCCTGGTCGTCTTGTGTCTCGTCGTCCAAAAAATAAATAAAAAATACTTTAAAACTCACATTAGTGATTTTTCCTGACGAGAGCGTTCGTCACACACGATGTGTTCAGGGACCGTTGGAAAGTAAAACATCTGATAAATATTTCAGTTTTTCCAGTTTGTGGTTTTGAGAAATGGATTATCTTTTTTTTTAAACATTTACCGTGAGATCACCAGCAACTGCTTCTCATCTTTCAACTGGCCTCACATGCACACACACATCTTGGAGTCACATGCACACACACACATCTTTGGAGTCACATGCACACACACATCTTTGGAGTCACATGCACACACACATCTTTGGAGTCACATGCACACACACACATCTTTGGAGTCACATGCACACACATCTTTGGAGTCACATGCACACACACACATCTTTGGAGTCACATGCACACACACACATCTTTGGAGTCACATGCACACACACACATATTTGCAGTCACATGCACAACGTTTGCACGACGTTGGTGTGCAGCGGCTCGGAGAGTACTTTGAGAACAAGATGTGAAGTGTGATTTAAAAACCTGCAGAAAGCCCCCCGTCATTAGAGCCTCTCTGAGGAGATGAAAGGTGACGCTGATAAAGCCTCGGCCTCAAATCACTGTAAATGGATACAAAATGGCTTCTTCTATATTCTCTCTGCACGTAAACAGTGGATTTTCATGTGAAACTTCCTCTGAAAACTCATCTTGTAACTTCAAAGCAGGAAGGAGGATGTCAAAGCACTCCTTTAGAGGGTCTTTATCAGAAGAGAAGAAGAAATACTGCTTCATCTTTTCTGCTCAGAGGTCAATTAACACCGAGACGTTATCAGGACTTCTTTGTCCCACTTCTGTTTGTTTCGAGTTCTCCGGGGGGTACCGGGGGTTTTCTGATACTGAATCAGAACAAATGGGCTGTTGTATTTGTGTCTAGGGATGTCCCGATCACCTTTTCTGCTCCCGATCCGATTCCGATCATTTGATTTTGACAATCTGCCGATACCGATTTTTCCCGATCCGATCTTTATGCAATGCATTAAGAGAAAAAAAGGAGAAAAGCATTCAAGTCGCCCTTAAACCCCACGTTCTCCACCACAGATAACGGTGGTCATCCAACGCGATGAATTCAGCTATCTTGGCTGTTCTTCTTTTGGCCTTTTCACTGTTCTGGGTCAGTTTCTCTTTCCTTTGAAAGTCTCTGAAAGTGTCGGTTGTTTCAGTGCCGTTACCTGAGTGGCCGCTGTGTACTCCTCGTGTTGTTGTTTGGTGTTTGTATTAGATTGGTCGTGTTGAACGTAGCTCTGTTCTTTCCACCACGCGGAACCTCCGCCTTGCAAACATTGCATCTGGCTGTTACACTGCCTTCGCTTTCAATTTTATAATACTTCCAAACTCCTGACATTTTCTCTGTCCCGAGTCACCAGCTGAACGTAGCCTCTTGTTACACCGGCTGAACGTAGCCTCTCGTTACACCGGCTGAACGTAGCCTCTCGTTACACCGGCTGAACGTAGCCTCTCGTTACACCGGCTGAACGTAGCCTCTCGTTACACCGGCTGAACGTAGCCTCTCGTTACACCGGCTGAACGTCTCGTTACACCGGCTGAACGTAGCCTCTCGTTACACCGGCTGAACGTAGCCTCTCGTTACACCGGCTGAACGTAGCCTCTCGTTACACCGGCTGAACGTAGCCTCTCGTTACACCGGCTGAACGTAGCCTCTCGTTACACCGGCGAACGTAGCCTCTCGTTACACCGCTGAACGTTACACCAGCCGAACGTAGCCTCTCGTTACACCGGCCGAACGTTACACCAGCTGAACGTAGCCTCTCGTTAACCAGCTGAACGTAGCCTCTCGTTACACCAGCTGAACGTAGCCTCTCGTTAGCTACTGCTACTATTAGACACTGCGCCCACTCTGTTGCCAGATTTGAGAGAAATAAGCAACCAGGTCTATGAAAACAAGCCCAAAAGAAGCAACACATGCATGATGTTGTGTAATTTTAAACCAAAACTAAGGCCTCAGGATGACTTTAAGACGTGAACATGGTCATTTTTGTTTTGTAACATTAAAATAAAATAAGAAAATATTTTATTTAAAAAAAAAAAAATTCCGATCCCCCGATTTTTTTTCTCCCGATTCCGATCTTTTGAAAATCACGTGATCGGATCGGGACATCTCTATTTGTGGTCTTTACTATAGGTATTTTTAGCACTTTGGCTCGACCAAAAAAACCGTTTAAAATGTGCTATAATAAATAACTTGATTTGATTTGAAACTAAAATTCAGGTTTTTTGCACAGGAATGTCTAAAAGCTTGTTTGCATCAGGTATTTAATCAAAATGCAGGTGTCTCTTTAAAGAGTTCTCACAGTATGTTCAATTGAACGTGATGCTGAAATGTTTTTGTGGACTTCTTGCCGTCGTATTCGTCCTGTTCTTCTGAGCAACCTTCTATGTTTCTACATAAGAAGCTGCTTTTCTCCTCATGTTTGCACGTGATCTAGTTTAGTCTGAATGACCTTTGAGACATAACCTTCGGGGGGCATGATCCCCTGAACAATGAGAGTCGGGGTTTGATGCTTCACGCTGAGCTTTACAGGCTTTCACTGAGAAGTATTAGAGGAAGCTTTATTACAGACTTGTGCATTCAAAAAATTTTTGGTTGAAATAACACATGAAGTAAATTAAAATAAAATAAAAAAATCTATTAAAATTATGTAAAAAAGCTCCAATTATTAATATTTCTATTTATTATATTTTTCATTTTATTGATTACACCATTTCTTTCTGTTTTTACAGTTATTACAATAATTAAAATACACTCTTTGAATGGCTGATAAATAAGACCCCCTCTCTTTTTGCACCCCTTTTAAACCCCTCATCTCTCCAGTCCACCTTAAGAGCTGCATTAAGGTGGACTGGCTGATTAATGAAGCAGCAGGGGGTCCTAAAAGGATGTAACCCCCCCCCCCCCTTTTCCACTTTAACCACCACTGCACTCAGCCTGGATAATAGAGAGTTGGGGGGGGGGGGTGGGGGGTGCAGGTGCAGGCTTTCTCCTCATATCAATGGTTTATTGCACATTATTTAACTTTCTATTATATTTGTATTCTATTTATTTTAATTTCTTTGATTTTTTATCACACATTATAAATACATTTATATTTTCATTTATTTCAACCTTCTGTTTAAAGTTCTTTCATCTTTTGATTCCTTTCCTCTGATGTTGTTTATCACCTTTAAAGAATAATGACTGCGCATCAAGGACGCACGCACGCGACACACACCCACACACACACACACACACACACACACCACACACACACACACACACAAACACAGTATGAAATATGCAGCCCCTTCTTCTTCAGTGGTGCGGGAGCTGGAAGATGGGGGAGGGGCTCAGTGAAAAATGTATCGTTGACTTTAATAAAATATTTGTCAACAAACACTTT
>JAAOOA010000989.1:0-7500 GCA_012861695.1 Trematomus loennbergii
TAAAAGTGTCTTCATAATCATAATAATGTATATATAACTATATAATGGATTATTGTTGCACATGTCAAAACACAGGGCTAAAAAGTGCTATTTTGATTAAAGTAGGTTAAAAAGGAAAAGCACGTTAAATGAACATGTTTGTAATTCAGCTGTTTTACCCCGTAGAGTATCTGAGTATCACACACACACACACACACCACACACACACACACACACACACACACACACACACCCACACACACACACACGCTTCCCACGCATCCCTCTCTCATGCATCATTCTACTCAGCAGTCGGTTGTTAAACTGAGTCACCGCAGCAGCTTCAGGGAAAGCTGGCGAGAACGATAAAGCTTCCCACTCTGTGTTTATGATTGATTTATGGCATTTTAAATAACACACACACACGCACACACGCACACACACACACACACACACACACACACACACACACACACACACACACACCACACACACACACACACACACACACACACACCACACCACACTGCCCTCTTATCTCTCCTCCTCCTCCTCTTTCTTGAATCTTAATGAGCTTCCAAGGAAAACAGATTTTCTTTTTTCTTCACTGCTTTATAAATAATAAAGGGTAAACCAGGATGTAATATAGCAGTGCCTACAGAGGGTTTTAATGTGGAAATCCTTAAAATAAATTGCAGACATATTGACGTCAATAAGACATTTCATATCACATTTCATCCAAAAAATGAACGTTCATATTATTATTCATTTTTAATCACATTTTATTTACATTTATTTGATTGATTTTCGTTTCATTCTCGTTTTGAAGGTGGCCTTTCTTCTGATAATGGGTTTTTTGTTTGATGTCTCTTTACAAAAAGAGCTGCTTTAATTGATCCTTTACACCAAAAACATGTCGACATTATCCTCAGGCTGTTTGGAATATAAATTATATTTCAAGTAAGACAGCACCTGGTTCAAATGTTATCAAGGGGTTCAAATGGGCGTTATCGATATCGATAAGTAACAACGTAGTAGATGTTATCATTGGTTTTCATGATTGATCCCAAAAAAAGGACTAAAAACATCCATGCTGTAGAAAGGTGATTTAAGATCACAACAATTGAGGTTTAAGAAAAGAAATATCCAATTACATGTTGGCAGCTCTGAAAGATGGTTTACTTCCTTCATGATCAAATTATTTATTGTTTTTCCTCCTCCTCCTCCGCCTCCTCCTCCTCCTCCTCCAGGAGATGTGGAGGTACATGTCAGTGAAGAGGCAGTGATTCAGCAGCTGAGCATCATCTGTGGATCTTCAGTAGGTAATCAGAGCTCCTTTCTGTCACCTCCTTTCCTCCCAGTGACTCATGTGATCACCAGGCATCACTACTGCTTTCCCTGGTGATGGAAACAGGTGATTTGATGGCCCTATAAAACACGTACATGTAATATCGTGTCCGTGCAACAAGCTGCTTTTGACATAGTATCACCCTAAAGTTAAAATAGCGTACATTTGAGCACCAGTGGCACACATCCAACAGACACAAATAAACCATCATCTTGAATGCTTTTCGCTCAGGTTTGGTCTCCACCCAATGTTACTGTACTGTACAGCTAAAGCTCTAAAAACCAAAACCAAATATGCAACTCAAGCTGTATAACTCTAAAATGTGGCTTTGAATAGTCTCTAAGCTGTATTCATCTCAATTGATTGAATGTTGAATGTGATATATAAATATGAAATTCAGTGGCCTCAAATATCCTAATTTTCTCCAACCTCATTATATGAACCTCTAACAGAGGGCTCAGCACATGCTTTAATTGTGTTGTTGGGTAAAAAAATGTCCCCTCTGTTAAATAATCTAATGTCTGTTTTTCGTTTCCTCCAGCAGCCCCTTCCCTGTGAGAGAAACAAACCTTCAACAACGTCGAAAGTTGCTTACTTCAAGAGGAAATATGCGGAGGAGGAGGATTTGCACAGAGGCCTACGTGGATATCTTCAAAAAGTATGTCCTGCCTTTTGATCAGAATTTCCTTTCACTATTCATGTCTTTCTTAAAGCCCCTGATTTGATGTGGTTTTCATCCTTGACCCATCTCAAGTGTTTGTCATCTTTACATTTCTGTGTGTGTTGCCTTTCTGTTTATGATTATAACCCTGAGCATCTTCTCTCTTTGTGCCATTACATCCTTTTCCTTGATGACTTTCAGTCTCTCATTGCAAAAGTGAATAATAACGATTCTCCATTCTCTGCTTCGATGCAGACGAATCCTCTATGTTCATGACAGTAGTGTTTCTACTTTAAAGAGTCCTCTCCTGCTGATGTTCAGGTGTATATCAGTATGTAGTGTCTCTACTTTAAAGAGTCCTCTCCTGCTGATGTTCAGGTGTATATCAGTATGTAGTGTCTCTACTTTAAAGAGTCCTCTCCTGCTGATGTTCAGGTGTATATCAGTATGTAGTGTCTCTACTTTAAAGAGTCCTCTCCTGCTGATGTTCAGGTGTATATCAGTATGCAGTGTCTGTACTTTAAAGAGTCCTCTCCTGCTGATGTTCAGGTGTATATCAGTATGTAGTGTCTCTACTTTAAAGAGTCCTCTCCTGCTGATGTTCAGGTGTATATCAGTATGTAGTGTCTCTACTTTAAAGAGTCCTCTGCTGATGTTCAGGTATATATCAGTATGTAGTGTCTCTACTTTAAAGAGTCCTCTCCTGATGATGTTCAGGTGTATATCAGTATGTAGTGTCTCTACTTTAAAGAGTCCTCTCCTGCTGATGTTCAGGTGTATATCAGTATGTAGTGTCTCTACTTTAAAGAGTCTCTCCTGCTGATGTTCAGGTGTATATCAGTATGTAGTGTCTCTACTTTAAAGAGTCCTCTCCTGCTGATGTTCAGGTGTATATCAGTATGTAGTGTCTCTACTTTAAAGAGTCCTCTCCTGCTGATGTTCAGGTGTAAATCAGTATGTAGTGTCTCTACTTTAAAGAGTCCTCTCCTGCTGATGTTCAGGTGTATATCAGTATGTAGTGTCTCTACTTTAAAGAGTCCTCTCCTGCTGATGTTCAGGTGTATATCAGTATGTAGTGTCTCTACTTTAAAGAGTCCTCTCCTGCTGATATTCAGGTGTATATCAGTATGTAGTGTCTCTACTTTAAAGAGTTCTCTCCTGCTGATGTTCAGGTGTATATCAGTATGTAGTGTCTCTACTTTAAAGAGTCCTCTCCTGCTGATGCTCAGGTGTATATCAGTATGTAGTGTCTCTACTTTAAAGAGTCCTCTCCTGCTGATGTTCAGGTGTATATCAGTATGTAGTGTCTCTACTTTAAAGAGTCCTCTCCTGCTGATGTTCAGGTGTATATCAGTATGTAGTGTCTCTACTTTAAAGAGTCCTCTCCTGCTGATGTTCAGGTGTAAATCAGTATGTAGTGTCTCTACTTTAAAGGTCCTCTCCTGCTGATGTTCAGGTGTATATCAGTATGTAGTGTCTCTACTTTAAAGAGTTCTCTCCTGCTGATGTTCAGTTGTATATCAGTATGTAGTGTCTCTACTTTAAAGAGTCCTCTCCTGCTGATATTCAGGTGTATATCAGTATGTAGTGTCTCTACTTTAAAGAGTCCTCTCCTGCTGATGTTCAGGTGTAGATCAGTATGTAGTGTCTCTTCTTTAAAGAGTCCTCTCCTGCTGATGTTCAGGTGTAGATCAGTATGTAGTGTCTCTTCTTAAAGAGTCCTCTCCTGCTGATGTTTAATGATGATTTAATGTTGTAGAACAAAACGTGATCCGTCTCTTCAATGTGTCTCAACCACAGACCTTATTTCAGATATTTCAACCCAGTCTCACAAAAGAACGTGTAATAGCTCCGTTGGTCCACAGGGCAAAACGTAGTATATTCACAAATAACCCTCTCAAGACGTGACATGGATACAATATTTTGTAAAAAAAAAACATGGAGCTCAAATAATCTTCCAATATCTATCAAACTATGGATCCTACACATCCACTGGACGTAGATTCTACAAGTACAATATAAACTTCTCGCTAAATGTAATCAAAAAGCATTTTAACCAAACTATCCTACAATTTAGGATTTTCCACTAAAGATAAATCGGGTGTCCGCCATGTTTTTTTTCTCACGCTGGAAAAGTTTGTGATCACGTGACACGGACACTGGTCGTTAGAAATGAATAGAAAAAAATATTGTATCCATGTCACGTCTTGAGAGGGTTATTTGTGAATATACTACGTTGTGCCCTGTGGACAAACGTAGCTATTACACGTTTTTTTGTGAGCTGGGTTGGCTATTTTCCAAAAACTAGTTCAAACATCCCGTTGACTCTGAGACGAGGGAACAGGAAGTGGTCAAATGCTAACTCACTTCCGGGTTTTAGGACTCATTCCTGCACCACTCTATTGCTAGGAATGAACTCTAAAGCAGTGGTTCTCAACTGGTCAGGCCTCGGGACCCACTTTTCCTTTGTCAATAAATCGGGACCCGAAATGTTGAACCACTCAAATCTATTCAACAAAAATCGTGCTGTAATATATACGCTTTTCAGCATACAAGATTCATTAAAGTGAAGTACAGTACAATCCCTTCACAGAACTAAAGTATGCTTTTAAAAAAGGTTTAATGAGATGATGGAATCAAAGCTGAACTGTATCACATAAAAAGGCACACATGCTGAAAAACCCACCCCAGCCTGGGGGGATTCTCCGCTAGGAGATTTTTAGAAATTCTAACATCTAAACTACGCATTCTGGTACACTCTGAGAAGAAAATAAATACATCTATTACTACCCGACATATTAATAATATTTTATGCCATTGTTTGTTTTTCACTTTGTTCTGAAGCTGACTTGCTGCTCCTCACAGAGAGAAGAGCAAAGGAGAGAGTCTGTGTGAATTACTTTAAATTGTAGGTAAGGGTAGATAGCCCCATTGTTCTGTGACCTGTCAATCATCAAACCGGGGGTCATATTTCATTATGTGTTCATTTGTATCTGAAGTTGTACCCATGGATGTATAAAGAATAGTTCTACCGTAAAGTTATTCTCCGTGGGAACAGCAAAGATGTTTTATTGAGAAGATGATCACTACGTGACAGAAGTTTTCAAAACCGTTTATGGTCTCCGGTACTTCCAGTCCGACGCCGACTGCATGCACAGCGTTAGAAAATCCGGCTTTCAAAATAAAAAAATAAAAATTTAATTTATTTTTCTTCGCTCACACATCTGCGACCCACTCGAAACGGGTCCGCGACCCACTTTTGGGTCGCGACCCACCATTTGAGAACCACTGCTCTAAAGGCTTCTGTGTTTCTTCTTCTGCAGCACCTGATACTGCAGGAGGATCGGAGCTGCATCCTGAAGCTTTCCCTGGAAAAACTGAGGTTTTCTGGAGGATCCTGAAGCCTACCTGAGGCGCTCCGTCCTCATCAACAACCTGCTGAGGAAGATCCACCATGAAGAGGAGGAACTGGAGGAAGAGGAGGAGGAAGAAGAGGAAGAGGTAGAAGAACAGGAGGAGGAAGAAGAAGATGAGGAGGTGATAGGAGAGAGGAGGTTGTTTACCCGGACAGGAAGAGGGTTAAAGTGCTGGTGATGGATTGTTGCTCTCCAGCGTTTGGCCTGGAGGAGCTTCAGAAGTACAAATTGGTGCCGTTTTACCCGTCGTCCGGATGCCTTTACAGCCTGGGAGCCTGTCCAGGAATCACCCCGAACCACCAGGTGCTTCTGTACAACCTGGACGACAACGGATGATCCTCCAATCAGAGAGGGCAACATTACACACATCCTTCACTCAAGTAGAAGTACAGATACTCGTGTTTAAAAATACTCTGGTGAAAATAGAAGTACTGACTAAACTTCTTTACTCAAGTCAAAGTAAAGAGGCTTTGAAATGTACTTCAGTATAAAGTACCCATAACTAGCAGCTGTTTTAAAGAGTACCTGACCTCCCTTTATATTAATAGAACAATAATGTCATTGTTAGCTAATGAATGTTTCCATGCTGAACAACGGCAACATGACAACGTTTTCATTGGTCCCTCTTCTTTAGAGAAGAGCAGGAAATGATGGATACACGGATCGTGTTCAAATCAATAGGCACGCAATGACTCTAAATAATAATGATCACGCCACCAAACACACATTCAAATGTAAGAAGTAGAAAGTACAGGTATTTGTGTTCAAAATGTAAGAAGTCAAAGTAAAAAGTCGTCAGAAAAAAATAGTGGAGTAAAGTACTGATACCAGAAACATGTAAGTACAGTAACGAAGTCCACTACTTCCCACCTCTGTCCAGACGTCACTTTCAGGCCTTTTTTTAAAGGAAATGTATCAGTTCACGTTGCGAGCAAGTGGACATAATGCCTACTGTTTGTTTAAAATCACCTGAAGGGAAGCTGCTGTTGTTTAAAACCGTCGAGGGACAGGTGGCGTAGGGTCTATTTTGTTTGTTTATATCCAGGATCAACAGGGTTTTTGAAGTCAATCTCTGTCTCAGCGTCACTGCCATTTTACTGAAATTGTGAGAGACTTGAAACAGGCTGTTGTTGTTGTTGTGTTATGGATTCTTATTGTTATTGTTGCTCATGTGAACCGTGAGCGTTTTCAGGGATGTACAGACCGTAAGCCACTATTTTTTGATGCACCTTGGCTTATACGTGCTGAATGCTTACGTCACCTTTTTATGCTACTTTGTGATTTATGAAATATTGTTTGTAACATTCCCTGGACTGTGTGAATTGTCCTGATATCTCAAGATATGTTCTGAGGTTTGTTTACTTCCGGTGGGAAGACTGTTTCTCTGTGATTATTGTCCTGTGTTTTGCATCACTCTGCTGCCCCCTGCTGGTGAAATCACTCACATTACAGCCCTTTCTAGTGGCTGCTGTGTTCAAGTCTCACAATGAAAGGGAAAGAAAAGTAATTATGGAACTTAAAACTCCCAATTTAGCATTCACAAGCAGTATATAAGCATTTAATAAGTTGAATGGAGGCTTGTGTATAACTTTTATGAATTAAATACAGATAGAATAGCCTACAGAGTAATATTTCTAGTATACAAACATTATAAGAAGTTATAACTGCCACCAAATACTGTACTACAGCATTATAATGTGTACAAAACATGTATTAAAGGTTTATAAAGTGCTTATAGTGCTAAATAGTTGGGAGTGTATATTACGTTTTTCAGAATAAAAGGAGAACAAGTCCTTACTTTTCTTATAGTTGAGAAGTGAAAGAACTTGAGTGGCTTCTTGTTTCTTCTCAGTTTAGTTTTTCATTTACTGAACCCAAATGATAATGATTTTCAGCACTATTGTGGTTTAAAGCTGAAATGGGCACTCATATATCAGGTCATTCTGAGTTCAGTTTCAAATAAAAGACCTTTGAAATCTCATGAGCTATCGTCCCTCTATTTTTTTCAGTGGCGAACCGTGTCTATCACAACTGGACCTTCTGTAGACACACCGGCCCCCCCGCCGTTATAATGTCCGTCTTTTCACTGAATTGTC
>JAAOOA010000989.1:22500-95000 GCA_012861695.1 Trematomus loennbergii
ATTAATTCATGGTTTTTACTAACCGGTATCAGTATGTTGTTACTTCGGCATCATTTTGAAACGTGTATTACAATTAAATCACGGTCAAATATGTCCATCTTGTTGTAGTTGTAGCCCCCTTGTCAGCGATGCTCTCTCTAGTTTAGCATACTCAGCCCGACTCAGCCTCGTTGTCTCTGGCCCTAGACCCACGATTTTATGAGGCCAGAAAAACTGTGAATTAGGACCCGCCGGCCGGTACTAGGCCAAGTGGAAACGCAACCAAAGACGGGCTGCTGACGTCACAGCTCTCTTAAACCGTGCTCCGCGCTGTAGTGGAAACGCGCCATTAGTGACCTTACACCACGACCAAAGGTCATGCAGATCAGTATACGAACTGTAACACCCAAAAGTCATGTTTGACATTGCAATGAAAAATGGAAAAATGTAGAAAGTAATTCATGATATTTTCCATTTAGCTAATTGTAGAGTTGGACCTACTGTACATTAAATTCCAAATGGCCCTCAAAACAGTCTTGAATCTAACTTGTATTTTACCCCATCAAGTGAACTGTGGTGAATTTCAGTTAAACACGTCACTGTGTTTCATCGCTCACCGCCTCCCGCTGGTCGTACTGAGTGATGAGGCCTTTCAGTTCTCGGCCAGCGAGCCGTTCTCCTCGCAGAGTTTGGTGTTCCTGCCGCTGTGCTCCTCGATCTGCGCCTGGATCTCTCCCAGCGTTCCCTGGAAGTGCGTCGTGATCTCCTTCCTCTTCAGGTCGTCCTCCCGGCAGCGCTGCAGCGTCTCCTCCTGAGAGGGAAGAATGTAAACAACACATATCACTTTAATATATGCTGCATTTCAAACTGAACTTGTATCTGTGATGACAGACAGTCGGATCAGCCACTCGCTGTGGTGCTCCCTATCATCTGTGTCCCCTGGATAACCTGTCCTATCATCTGTGTCCCCTGAATAACCTGTCCCTATCATCTGTGTCCCCTGAATAACCTGTCCCTATCATCTGTGTCCCCTGAATAACCTGTCCCTATCATCTGTGTCCCCTGAATAACCTGTCCCTATCATCTGTCCCCCCTGAATAACCTGTCCCTATCATCTGTGTCCCCTGAATAACCTGTCCCTATCATCTGTGTCCCCTGAATAACCTGTCCCTATCATCTGAGTCCCCTGAATAACCTGTCCCTATCATCTGAGTCCCTGAAAACCTGTCCCTATCATCTGTGTCCCCTGAATAACCTGTCCCTATCATCTGTGTCCCCTGAATAACCTGTCCCTATCATCTGTGTCCCCTGAATAACCGTCCCTATAATCTGTGTCCCCTGGATAACCTGTCCCTATCATCTGTGTCCCCTGGATAAACCTGTGCCTATCATCTGTGTCCCCTGATAACCTGTCCCTATCATCTGTGTCCCCTGAATAACCTGTCCCTATCACCTGTGTCCCCTGAATAACCTGTCCCTATCATCTGTCCCCTGAATAACCTGTCCCTATCATCTGTGTCCCTGAATAACCTGTCCCTATCATCTGAGTCCCTGAATAACCTGTCCCTATCATCTGAGTCCCCTGAATAACCTGTCCCTATCATCTGTGTACCCTGAATAACCTGTCCCTATCATCTGTGTACCCTGAATAACCTGTCCCTATCATCTGTGTCCCTGAATAACCTGTCCCTATCATCTGTGTCCCTGAATAACCTGTCCCTATCATCTGTGTCCCCTGAATAACCGTCCCTATCATCTGTATCCCCTGAATAACCTGTCCCTATCATCTGTGTCCCCTGATAACCTGTCCCTATCATCTGTGTCCCCTGAATAACCTGTCCCTATCATCTGTGTCCCCTGAATAACCTGTCCCTATCATCTGTGTCCCCTGATAACCTGTCCCTATCATCTGTGTCCCTGAATAACCTGTCCCTATCATCTGTGTCCCCTGAATAACCTGTCCCTATCATCTGTGTCCCTGAATAACCTGTCCCTATCATCTGTGTCCCCTGAATAACCTGTCCCTATCATCTGTTCCCTGGATAACCTGTCCCTATCATCTGTATCCCTGAATAACCTGTCCTATCATCTGTGTCCCCTGAATAACCTGTCCCTATCATCTGTGTCCCCTGAATAACCTGTCCCTATCATCTGTGTCCCCTGAATACCTGTCCCTATCATCTGTGTCCCCTGAAAACCTGTCCCTATCATCTGTGTCCCCTGAATAACCTGTCCCTATCATCTGTGTCCCCTGAACAACCTGTCCCTATCATCTGTGTCCCTGAATAACCTGTCCCTATCATCTGGTCCCCTGAATAACCTGTCCCTATCATCTGTGTACCCTGAATAACCTGTCCCTATCATCTGTGTACCCTGAATAACCTGTCCCTATCATCTGTGACCCCTGAATAACCTGTCCCTATCATCTGTATCCCCTGAATAACCTGTCCCTATCATCTGTGTACCCTGAATAACCTGTCCCTATCATCTGTGTCCCCTGAATAACCTGTCCCTATCATTTGTGTCCCCTGAATAACCTGTCCCTATCATCTGTGTCCCCTGAATAACCTGTCCCTATCATCTGTGTCCCCTGAATAACCTGTCCCTATCATCTGTGTCCCCTGAATAACCTGTCCCTATCATCTGTGTCCCCTGGATAACCTGTCCCTATCATCTGTGTCCCCTGAATAACCTGTCCCTATCATCTGTGTCCCCTGAATAACCCGTCCCTATCATCTGTGTCCCTGAATAACCTGTCCCTATCATCTGTGTCCCCTGAATAACCCGTCCCTATCATCTGTGTCCCCTGAATAACCCGTCCCTATCATCTGTGTCCCCTGAATAACCTGTCCCTATCATCTGTGTCCCCTGAATAACCTGTCCCTATCATCTGTGTCCCCTGAATAACCTGTCCCTATCATCTGTCCCCCCTGAATAACCTGTCCCTATCATCTGTGTCCCCTGAATAACCTGTCCCTATCATTTGTGTCCACTTGAATTGTCTTCTCCATAATGAACAACAACAACATGATTCTCTGAGTTTAGATCCTGAGTTTGAGATGTTTGAGATGTTTGATGTTTGATGTTTGAGATGTTTGATGTTTGTTGGCAGCTGCTGTCTCCTGGTAGAGACGACATGTGTTCAAACCCCCCCGACATCTCACTCTGACAAATGGCTTTCAGCTCAGATTACAAACCATCCAGAGGAGTGTCTTCACTTAGTTAAGAGAAGAGCAGACTTGTATAATGAGCTCCCAATGATTCAGAGTAACTCAGGGCAATGATAACAGACAGCAGCTGATGCTTTGGTGAAGTGTTCACTATAATCTGAGGATTAAAGAACTTTCTAATGACTAAAACTAAAGCAAAAAGAGTTTTCTGTGACTAAAACCCAGACTTTAAACGCTGCGGTCATTTCGGATTATTTCTTACATGGATTTATCTGCAGATTATTTCATACATTAAAGGATTTGTGTATGAAGAAAACAGATTTGTACAATAATCTCCCAATGATTCAGAGTAGTTTAATGTAATGTTAACAAAGGTATCAACAGACAGCAGCTGATGTTTTGTGAAGTGTTCACTATAATCTGAGGACTAAAGAACTTTCTAATGACTAAACCAAAAAGAGTTTTCTGTGATTTAGAGAGACTAAAACCCAGACTTTAAATGCTGCGGTCACTCAGGATTATTCTTTACATGGATTAGTCTTCAGATTATTTCATACATTAATGGTTTTGTATGTGCAAAATGTCCATCCCAGTGTCTCAAAGTGCAAGGTGATGTGTTTACATGTCTAAAGATATTCACTTAAAGGGGACCTATCATGCAAAATGCACTTGTGTACGTCTTTTCTACATGAATATGTGTCCCCGGTGTTCCAGGGAACTCACCAAGTGTCAGAAAACACAACCCTCTCTATTTTCCTCCATACCCAAATCTCTAAAAAAGGGGCTGCAACGGATCTGATAAAAACTGATCCAGATTTGAACACTGTCCTGACGTCAGGACGGTGGCGCTACGGCTATTGGGCCAACTCCACCTATCAGGAGGAGACAGCCACGGCCATTGCCGTTCGAAAGCGCTGGAGACGCTGTAGTACATATGCCAGGCCTGTAGATGGTGCTGTTCTCACTGAATCAGCCCTTGCTAAAACAGAGCTAAAAAATGTCAAATTGAGCGAAATGAGGCATGGCTAAAATGCATGATCTGTTTGGTATTTTGAAAAAAAAAAAGTATAAATATGCCTTATATAGGTATGGTCCTACACTATATTATTCAAATATAGCATGATAGGTCCACTTTAATATAAGACACAGAAAAGCAGCAGATCTCCAGATTACAGAGATTCTGAAACAGAATTTAAAGACATTTCTGCAGGAGAAGTGGATTGCACTCGAGTGTTATAATGGCACGAGATACAGACCATCGTTGCTCTGTTTGACACGAGACTCAGACTAAATACTAACTGATTCGTTAGTTGAGATGCACTGGAACAAATGCTGCTCCAAAAACAAGTTAAACAATAATGAAAACAAGTTGTTTTCACTTGAAATGAGTCCAAAATCTGCCAATAGAACAAGTGAACATCAGCTTGGTGAGAGTCCTTGAAGTAAGACGGGATATTTAGATAAACCACATCTTGTAATTATCAGCAGAACTCATTTGAACTATATTTCACCAGAATCAGGAAATCTCAAAAGTAATTTTCTCATAAATATGTAAAACAAGATGTGTTTCGTCTGAGATACGACTCAAAGTGAGATGTTTTGACTGAACAAGATGATGCAAGAGCCTGTATCTCACTGCAGTGTGACTTCTGAAGTTCTCATGTCTGATATCAGGAGGAGAGACATATTCTGACTAGATATTAGACCACAGATACTGGGCGAGATGTTGAGTTGTTGACGCGTGTTCCTGAGGGTCCTCCTACCTTCAGGGTCTTGTTGTGTCTCTGCAGTTCTCGGCAGAGTCCCTCCAGTTTACTGCGAGCCAGAACCGCCCGACTGTGTTCGCTCTGCAGCTGATCTTTGTCCTTCATCACCTGCAGGAGCCTCTTCTGCAGCACCTTCAGCTGCTTCTGCTCCCCCCGGTGCTCCTCCAGCTGCAAACACACAAATATATAACATTATAGTGATTTAAAGTTCTTCTGCAGCATCTTATGGTCGCTGTAACGCTCCTCTGCCTGCAGGAGAATACACTCAAGGATCATTCGCTGTCTCTCTGCAACACGGTTCTCAACCACACGCAGGATTAGTCCATTTGTGTTTTTGAGGAAACACAAAGCATGACAAAACTAAAACAGCCACACCATGTGTTGTGTATTTTCTTTCGGTACCACTTTACAATAAGACGACCCTTATAAAGGGTTCACGAATAGTTTGTAATTCATTTATTAATTAGCTTGTGAACACTTTATAAATCCTTAATAAGCTTTTATAAGACATGAGATAAACAGGGCGACTGTGACCGGTTGCTTGCCAAATAGTGAGCCCACATGTATCTGTACTGCTAAGCCTTATTGGCTACCTAGCTTACTTCGTCTTCTTCATCAGCCAGCATCCTTGGTATCTGTTCACATGAGTTGATTCTCGCTAAGTAGCCAATATAAGGCTTAGTCATCTTGCCAAATAGTGAGCCTGTGTTGATGTATGTTAGAACTGGTTTATAAATGGTTCTTAATGATTAAAAGTGTTTACAACCTAATTATAACCCCTTTATGAATCCTTTATAGGGTAGTCTTATTGTAAAGTGCTACCTTTCTTTCTGATGTGAGTTATTATTTATTTTCTCACCAGCTCAGCGTGTTTCTTGATGATGGCCTCCAGCTTCTGCTCAGGAGTGTTCAGTTTGTTCAGACTCTGCATCAGGAGCATGGCGTCCTTGCCTGGAGAACATCAATCAGACATCACGTCAGAAATAACCTCAGAGTCACTGATTCTCTTGTTCTGCTCTTCTGCAAATATGATATCTAAATAATAATGATAATAATACTGATATACACCTGAACATCAGCAGGAGAGGACTCTTTAAAGTAGAGACTACATACTGATATACACCTGAACATCAGCAGGAGAGGACTCTTTAAAGTAGAGACTACATACTGATATACACCTGAACATCAGCAGGAGAGGACTCTTTAAAGTAGAGACACTACATACTGATATACACCTGAACATCAGCAGGAGGGACTCTTTAAAGTAGAGACACTACATACTGATATACACCTGAACATCAGCAGGAGAGGACTCTTTAAAGTAAAGACACTACATACTGATATACACCTGAACATCATCAGGAGAGGACTCTTTAAAGTAGAGACACTACATACTGATATACACCTGAGCATCAGCAGGAGAGGACTCTTTAAAGTAGAGACACTACATACTGATATACACCTGAGCATCAGCAGGAGAGGACTCTTTAAAGTAGAGACACTACATACTGATATACACCTGAACATCAGCAGGAGAGGACTCTTTAAAGTAGAGACACTACATACTGATATACACCTGAACATCAGCAGTAGAGGACTCTTTAAAGTAGAGACACTACATACTGATATACACCTGAACATCAGCAGGAGAGGACTCTTTAAAGTAGAGACACTACATACTGATATACACCTGAACATCAGCAGGAGAGGACTCTTTAAAGTAGAGACTACATACTGATATACACCTGAACATCAGCAGGAGAGGACTCTTTAAAGTAGAGACTACATACTGATATACACCTGAACATCAGCAGGAGAGGACTCTTTAAAGTAGAGACACTACATACTGATATACACCTGAACATCAGCAGGAGAGGACTCTTTAAAGTAGAGACATTACATACTGATATACACCTGAACATCATCAGGAGAGGACTCTTTAAAGTAGAGACACGACATACTGATATACACCTGAACATCAGCAGGAGAGGACTCTTTAAAGTAGAGACATTACATACTGATATACACCTGAACATCAGCAGGAGAGGACTCTTTAAAGTAGAGACACTACATACTGATATACACCTGAACATCAGCAGGAGAGGACTCTTTAAAGTAGAGACACTACATACTGATATACACCTGAACATCAGCAGGAGGACTCTTTAAAGTAGAGACACTACATACTGATATACACCTGAACATCAGCAGGAGAGGACTCTTTAAAGTAGAGACACATACTGATATACACCTGAACATCAGCAGTAGAGGACTCTTTAAAGTAGAGACACTACATACTGATATACACCTGAACATCAGCAGTAGAGGACTCTTTAAAGTAGAGACACTACATACTGATATACACCTGAACATCAGCAGGAGAGGACTCTTTAAAGTAGAGACACTACATACTGATATACACCTGAACATCAGCAGGAGAGGACTCTTTAAAGTAGAGACTACATACTGATATACACCTGAACATCAGCAGGAGAGGACTCTTTAAAGTAGAGACTACATACTGATATACACCTGAACATCAGCAGGAGAGGACTCTTTAAAGTAGAGACACTACATACTGATATACACCTGAACATCAGCAGGAGAGGACTCTTTAAAGTAGAGACATTACATACTGATATACACCTGAACATCATCAGGAGAGGACTCTTTAAAGTAGAGACACGACATACTGATATACACCTGAACATCAGCAGGAGAGGACTCTTTAAAGTAGAGACATTACATACTGATATACACCTGAACATCAGCAGGAGAGGACTCTTTAAAGTAGAGACACTACATACTGATATACACCTGAACATCATCAGGAGAGGACTCTTTCAAGTAGAGACACTACATACTGATATACACCTGAACATCAGCAGGAGAGGACTCTTTAAAGTAGAGACACTACATACTGATATACACCTGAACATCAGCAGGAGAGGACTCTTTAAAGTAGAGACACTACATACTGATATACACCTGAACATCAGCAGGAGAGGACTCTTTAAAGTAGAGACACTACATACTGATATACACCTGAACATCAGCAGGAGAGGACTCTTTAAAGTAGAGACACTACATACTGATATACACCTGAACATCAGCAGGAGAGGACTCTTTAAAGTAGAGACACTACATACTGATATACACCTGAACATCAGCAGGAGGACTCTTTAAAGTAGAGACACTACATACTGATATACACCTGAACATCAGCAGGAGAGGACTCTTTAAAGTAGAGACACTACATACTGATATACACCTGAACATCAGCAGGAGAGGACTCTTTAAAGTAGAGACACTACATACTGATATACACCTGAACATCAGCAGGAGAGGACTCTTTAAAGTAGAGACACTACATACTGATATACACCTGAACATCAGCAGGAGAGGACTCTTTAAAGTAGAGACACTACATACTGATATACACCTGAACATCAGCAGGAGAGGACTCTTTAAAGTAGAGACACTACATACTGATATACACCTGAACATCAGCAGGAGAGGACTCTTTAAAGTAGAGACACTACATACTGATATACAACTGAACATCAGCAGGAGAGGACTCTTTAAAGTAGAGACACTACATACTGATATACACCTGGACATCAGCAGGAGAGGACTCTTTAAGTAGAGACACTACATACTGATACACCTGAACATCAGCAGGAGAGGACTCTTTAAAGTAGAGACACTACATACTGATACACCTGAACATCAGCAGGAGAGGACTCTTTAAAGTAGAGACACCTGAACATGATCTAACAGGGTTTCTCACCGAGGTTTTTCAGCAGCTTTTTCTCCAGTTTCTGCTCTTTCGGGACCCGGGGGTCTCCTTTGTGGGCGGACCTCCTCTCCCTCCTGCTGGTCTTGGTCGGGGGGCGACTCCTCCTCTTGGTAGGTGCTGATGATGTCCTCAAGCTGCTGAGCCAGGTCCTCCGTCAGGTCCAGGTCCAGGTCCGGACACCCGGGGGCGAGACAAGCCTCCATTACTGTAAACTGTGAGGAGAGAGACATCAGATGGGCTTCAGAGGGTATTGAATAGAACATAATAGAATATATCTGTATTGTCATCATACAAAGTACAACGATATTTATTTTGCATCTCTCACTACAGTCCAAAAATGTAATGTTTCCCATCAAAAGAAGCCACTTTAAGTTTCTTAATTAAGAGCTAATGTAAGGAATAAATGTATCATTAAAAAGGTGAAAATAAATTAAATTAATAGAAATAGTGTTCATATCAAGGGATATAAACATTACATTAAATAATATTAGAAAATGTAAAAAGAAGAACTAACAGATTAAAAGTTAGAACATGTTGCATTTTTAATAAAAAGTGATCAAACCGGTCAAAATAAGCCACTTCTTAATTAACAGTTAATATAAGGGAAAAAGCAAAATAAATGTATTCTTAAAAAGGTGAAAATAAATTAAAATTAATAGAAATATGATTCATATCAAGGGAAGATAATAACATTACATATAAATTTATTTAAAAAATGTAAAATAAGTAGTAACAGATTAAAAGGAGTAAAAAGATTGCCATTTAATAAAAAGTGATTAAACCCCGCAAATACAATATATTAAATCTACATTTATGGCATTTTAAATAATTGTTAATCACCCTCAGCAGGTACAACCATTGTATAATGTAGTCATGCACACTTAAACAGCTTTAAATATATGTATTCTCTTTCGAAGGAGCACCACTACATGCGTTCCTGTAGCTGCTACTGACACAAAGCACTGTTTCGGCCCAAACAAGTCTAATATTCAAATACATATTTCCATTATTGACAAGAAAAGTGATTAAACGTGTGATTAAAGCCCCTTTAATGGGGTCTGAGTGGCTGTTCCTGTTTACGTGCAGCCTCCCTCTGTGAACACATGGCACCTGTTCACACCAACGGCTATTTTAGGAACTTCTTAATATGGGCAAGTTATTTATTTATTTCCAATACACACTTATACACGGCAATGTCACTGTGTGCGCGTACAGAAAGCTGAATAATACACAAGTGACCTCTAATGTATTCAATATTTGATTAAAGTCGGCATATGCAAAATAAATTAAATCAGGAAATAATTACTGTAGGAGAAAGAGGAACAAATTGGTGCTAAATTTAGAATTTACCTAAATATTAACCAGTAAAATGTAGTTTTTCTATCCAATCTGTTAACAAATGACCCATTTTCAACATTGCTTCAAAAATACATCAACTCCAAACAATGTTAGTACTTTTAACGATTAAAAAGAGGTTTAAAAACACGTCAAACACAGATTTAATGTAATTTTTTAAGGATTTTCACAGTAAAGTCCCTAATGAAGAAGCACAGGGTCTTACCACGAGTGAGGTTCGGGGTGAGAAGAGAGTCGAGGGTCTGAAGACTCACTGCCTCCAAAGAGACAACAGCTGTGATAAGAACATCCCAAAATAACCCAGAGAGAGGAGGGGGAGGGGGGGGGAATTACACTAAAACACAAACTGCAGGCCCATTGTAATCTAAGCAGAGGAAGTCAAATACTTTGTTACTTAAGTACATCTTTCTGGTATCAGTACTTTACTCCACTACTTACGACTTTTTACTTTGACTTCTTACATTTTGAACACAAATACCTGTACTTTCTACTTCTTACATGTTGAACACAAATACCTGTACTTTCTACTTCTTACATGTTGAACACAAATACCTGTACTTTCTACTTCTTACACTTTGAACACAAATACCTGAACTTTCTACTTCTTACATTTTGAACACAAATACCTGTACTTTCTACTTCTTACATGTTGAACCCAAATACCTGTACTTTCTACTTCTTACATGTTAACACAAATACCTTTACTTTCTACTTCTTACATGTTGAACTCAAATACCTGTACTTTCTACTTCTTACATGTTGAACCCAAATACCTGTACTTTCTACTTCTTACATTTCCCAAACAGGCTGGTTCCTTTAGTTTGAATGTGTGTTTGGTGGCGTGATCATTATTATTTAGAGTCATTGCGTGCCTATTGATTTGAACACGATCCGTGTATCCATAATTTCCTGGTCTTCTCTAAAGAAGAGGGACCATGAAAACGTTGTCATGTTGCCGTTGTTCAGCATGGAAACATTCATTAGCTAACAATGATATTATTGTTCTATTAATATAAAGGGAGGTCAGGTACTCTTTAAAACAGCTGCTAGTTATGGGTACTTTTTACTGAAGTACATTTCAAAGCCCTCTTTACTTTACTTGAGTAAAGAAGTTTAGTCAGTACTTCTACTTTCACCAGAGTATTTTTAAACACGAGTATCTTTACTTCTACTTGAGTAAAGGATGTGTGTACTTGTCCCTCTCTGAATCTAAGAAGCGCTGAGTCATGGAAAGAGCTTCCTGTGTGAACATACTTAAATAATAGATGTCATCATGAAGACCCCCTCTCTGAAAGGTTATGGTTAAATATGCTAATGAGGCTAATGCTAACTGCTGGTTGGTTTAGGAGAGATCCAGACAACTGGAACAGAGTTTAAAACGTACGGATATTTTTTGTGAAAATTATTGCAATATTTTTTTATAAAAGTCAGAAAGTTTGAAGAAAATCTGATATTTAGAGATTTATTTTTGGGAGAAATACATGAAAATATTTGGACAAAAAGACAAGTTCAATGTAGAAATAATAAGTTTGAATGTCCTAATTCTTATTTATTATATTTTTACTTTCCCTTCATGTTGGTAAATACTCGTGTGTGCTGCTCTTGCTCTTTTGCACTTTTTGCATATCATGTATTTTGTTTTTTCTATGTTTGTAAAATGTAAACTTCTTAAATGTTTTATGTGAGGGACTGCGGATGGAAATGAGCTCAAAGCTAAATCTGGCACTGTTACGCTTGACACATTTGAATGTTTTAAGTGTTCATTACTGTGCATTGTCCCTGCCAAATAAACGATTACATGTATTTGGTTGTATTTTCACAGAAACACAAGTTATTTTCTTTTCTGTCTTCAGCTATTTTGTTTGTTGAGAAAAACAAGTTTTTAGCCACAATCTGAAACAGTTTTTGGGTTAGGGTCTCTCTCTGTCTTGTTGTGTAGAGGAGGGCACTGCTCCAAGAGAAAAGTGCTGGGTTTCATGGGAATGGGTTTAAAGGAGGAAAACAAAATAATCTGCCACACACATCCTCGGGTTAGAGGTATATCCGATTTAAAGGTCCCATGTCATGGCCATTTCTACTGATCATAATTCCATTGTTGAGGTCTACGAGAATACATTTACATTGTTCAATGTTCCAAACTCACATTGGTTTCTCATACAGCATCTCTGTATAGCATGTGTATTCACTCTCTGTCCTAAACGGCTTGTTGGAGCTCCTGCCCCCCCTCTCCCTGTGAGCCCAGTGTGCTCTGATTGGTCGGGACGTTGCGAGGCTCGTTGCTGCTGCGAGGAGCGGACAGGTTTCCGGGTCGGCGATACAGCGAGAACAAGCGAAACTCATCCTGAGCACACACACACTCACAGCCGAAGTAAACAATAAGTGTGGCTTGATATTGAGTAAGAGGTTTATAACGCTGTGAGAATGGGTCTGCAGAGAGCATTTCTCCACCATCCCAACTCGTCTATTACCAACCAGGGAGCTCTATGCAAGTCAATGGGACTCTGTTAGTTGAAAATGTACGCTAAAGGTCCTGGTGTGTGAGGAGCTCCCATGTCATGCTTTTCCGGTTCTTACCCGTCCCCTTGTGTTCTGTAGCTTCTGCATGTAAACGGTCTGCAGAGTCACAAACCCTCAAAGTTCACCCTGTAGCGAGTAAAACTCTAACACAGAGAAGACCTGTCTATGCTGCCCCAGAACGCCTCGTTGGGGATTTCTCTTTCTCCATTGTTTGCTTCCTGGGTTCCGTGACGTGTGAACACGCAGATCAACAAACAATGACCGGATTGGCCCAATGGACCAATCCGTGGAGCCCCTCACACACCAGGATCCCTTGGCTAACTAACAGGGAGTCCCATTGACTTGCATAGAGCTCCCTGGTTGGTAATAGACGAGTTGGGATGGAGGAGAAATGCTCTCTGCAGACCCATTCTCACAGCGTTATAAACCTCTTACTCAATATCAAGCCACACTTATTGTGTTTACTTCGGCTGTGAGTGTGTGTGTGCTCAAGATGAGTTTCGCGCTCTCTCTCTGTATCGCCGACCCGGAAACCACCCCGGATAGCCAGCTCACTGAGCAGCGAGCCTCGCAACGTCCCGACCAATCAGAGCACACTGGGCTCACAGGGAGGGGGGGGGGGGCAGGAGCTCCAACAAGCCGTGTAGGACAGAGAGTGAATACACATACTATACAGAGATGCTGTTTGAGAAACCAATGTGAGTTTGGAACATTGAACAATGTAAATCTATTCTAGTAGACGTCAACAATGAATTATGATCAGTAGAAATGGCCATGACATGGGACCTTTAATAAAACAAGCTAATGTTTGACCCAAAAATGTGCTTTTAAAAAGGGCATAGAAGTAAAAAAAGTTTGTGTTTCTCACAAAATACAGCTAAAAAACACCAGAATGAAGTCAAAGAGAAGTTAATGTATCGCACAAAAAGAACAGCTGACACACAAAGAAGACGGGAAAAATAAACACGAACAAATATATTTGAAAACGTAGAAACAAAAGTGAAAAGAAGCACCTTTTTCGAACAAAACGTATCTGAAAACACTGAGAAAGAATGTAGGGGGTTTGCTCGTTACGAAACCCTGAGTAACAAGTTAAGGACATACAAAAATAACTGCGACACACATCCTGGAGTTTGAAGCATATTGTCTTTAAATAACCCTGGATGTAAAAGTGGAGCACCAAACAGAGAAACCACAGTTTGGCTACTGAGGATTTATTTTTCGACCCCAAAAGATGTGATGAGAGGTAAAAATGATGATTCTTCCTCTGTGAGTTTACAGGGACGTTCATAGACATGAGGCACAAAGCAGTTCATTAAATATGAGTTCACAATAAAAACAATCTGAGTACGTAACGTAGGCCGGAGCGCGTCACCGTCTGCACCGTCAAATCACCACGAGAAAATACAAGAAATCAAAGATACATGTTCAGAAAGTAAAGCAGGGCACCTTTTTAAATACTTTATGTAAACATGAGAGAACAAAGTGTTTCTGATTTAAAATCCATCCAGTAACAGCGTTTCTTTAAAGATTAAATCTCATCTGCAGACTTTCTACGGAGGAGACCTGAAACTATGGATGCAGATATAAAAACACATGAAGAAACACATGAAGAAACGTCTTCAGCAACTTGACAACATGTGCAGCGTTTAGAGAACATTCAGCAACTTGAGGAGACATGCGCAGACCAGGGGACACTAAAGAGTGACGCACACAGCTGGTAGACCAGGGGACACTAAAGAGTGACGCACACAGCTGGGAGACCAGGGGACACTAAAGAGTGACGCACACAGCTGGGAGACCAGGGGACACTAAAGAGTGACGCACAGAGCTGGGAGACCGGGGGACACTAAAGAGTGACGCACAGAGCTGGGAGACCAGGGGACGCTAAAGAGTGACGCACAGAGCTGGGAGACCAGGGGACACTAAAGAGTGACGCACACAGCTGGGAGACCGGGGGACACTAAAGAGTGACGCACAGAGCTGGGAGACCAGGGGACGCTAAAGAGTGACGCACAGAGCTAGGAGACCAGGGGACACTAAAGAGTGACGCACACAGCTGGGAGACCAGGGGACACTAAAGAGTGACGCACACAGCTGGGAGACCAGGGGACACTAAAGAGTGACGCACACAGCTGGGAGACCAGGGGACACTAAAGAGTGACGCACACAGCTGGGAGACCAGGGGACACTAAAGAGTGACGCACACAGCTGGGAGACCAGGGGACACTAAAGAGTGACGCACACAGCTGGGAGACCAGGGGACACTAAAGAGTGACGCACACAGCTGGGAGACCAGGGGAGACTAAAGAGTGACGCACACAGCTGGGAGACCAGGGGACACTAAAGAGTGACGCACACAGCTGGGAGACCGGGGGACACTAAAGAGTGACGCACACAGCTGGGAGACCAGGGGTGTTTCTCAATCGCGAGTACGCTTGCTTGGTAGCACATGTCTTCCGAGTCACTTCCTTCAGAAGCTAGGCAAGAATACTTCCTGGCATTCGGAAAACAAAGAGTGGAACAGGCTAGCAAGTGTGCAGGTGTGCGTCATATGAGAGGCCCCGCCTTACATCTTCCGCCACAGATTTGGGGAATTGGTCCGTGCGCAAAGCATTGTGGGGATTTTAAGGACGCGAAGTCTACCCATGTGCAGCCTCGAAATTTCCCCCAAACCAAGGACGCGGCCTCGGTGGAATTCCAAGTATGCTGGAGATTGGAACAGTCCTTCGGCGGCACTCGATGACGTAGCATCCTTGAAATATTGGCTTGGAAGCCAATATCCTCGTGATTGAGAAACGGCCCAGGGGATACTAAAGAGTGACGCACACAGCTGGGAGACCAGGGGACACTAAAGAGTGATGCACACAGCTGTGTGCGTCACTCTTTAGTGTCCCCTAGCTTTTAGTAAACGCTGCGCATGTCTCCTCAAGTTGCTGAATGTTCTCTAAACGCTGCACGTGTTGTCAAGTTGCTGGAGATGTTTCTTCATGTGGAACCTTTGTGTTTTTATATCTGGGTCATTGTAAAGTGTTTGCACCTGTGGGCCACCGTACATTTTAACCTCTCAAAGAGATATAAACATCCACATAAAAAGTTTCAACACTGCAAAAAGACTTTAAATCATAGAAATACACCTTTATGTACAGAGAGATGCATCTGGTGCAGGATTAGCACTAAAGTATACCTTACAGTAAAGTGATATTGATTTCTGCAGTTAAATGCAAGACAACAGACCGTCCACTGATCATCATAGCCCCTTGAATTTTTGTGCAACAAGTTTCACAAAATGAGAAAAAAAACTGGAATGTTTCTAAAAAATTAACACAAATAAAAACTCCCTTATTTTCAAGATGAAAGCATGAAAGTGCATCGTCATGAAACGCTTCTGGTCTTGTGTGTGAGAGAAAAACGTAACCAAAGCAAAGACGTGGCTCAAACCGCTGCATAAGTACAGATATACCATATAAATAGTAGTCAAATATCTCAATAAGTGCTCACGTTCTAATATATAAATACATCTTACATCTTATCTATTTTTGTGCAATAGCAAATTCCATGCATTTTTTTTACCAAGATAAAAACCACGACATTTAGAAAAATGCAACATAGGAAACTTTTCTGTTTCCTTTTTTTTTTTAAAAGATTGTTTCACAATAAATCAAGCTGCAGCCGGATCGACGGCACGAGAAACAAAGAGCTTTCTTCCCATAATAAATAAATAAAAGATGAAAAGCAAAGTAAAGGCACAGACCCTCGCCGCCGCTTCCGAAGCACCAAACTGCACGAGAAAAGCGTCTACTTCAAATTTGGTCAGACTGTTTCATAATACACACATTTCCCCTTATATAAATAGTGTTCAGTTACTGCACTACTGCATCACACCTCGATATGATTACATTAAACAACAGTCTATTCTCAAAGTACACATACAGTCAAATATTCGTATGCATCTAAGAAGGAGTATAAGTATCGTACAGATCCATAAATATAATTTATGTGCAATTGTATGCAAACTACTATGTCAGACAAAGGCATATTAGCATAATATCTTTCCGTATTGCACCTGCACCCAGCAATGATTCTCCGGTTCTCCGGTTCTCCTTCGGCACCTTTTCAAGTTCTCCTTCTTCTGTTTCGAGTTCTCCTGTTTCAAGTCCTTTTGTTTCAAGTCCTTCTCTTTCAAGTCCTTCTTCTGTTTCAAGTTCTTCTGTTTCAAGTTCTTCTGTTTCAAGTTCTTCTGTTTCAAGTCCTTCTTCTGTTTCAAGTCCTTCTTCTGTTTCAAGTTCTTCTGTTTCAAGTTCTTCTGTTTCAAGTTCTTCTTCCCCTTCTGTTTCAAGTTATCCTTCTTCTGTTTCAGGTTCTTCCTCTTCTTCTGTTTCAATCTCCTCGTCAAACGGAGCGATGTGCAACACCAGAGGGCGTTTATAAGATCCTCTGAGGGGGTTAAATTTAAAGATGAGAGTGAGATGAGTTTCTCAGTGAGGTTCCTCTGTGGTGATCTTCAGCGAGGCGATGGCGTTTAGGCAAGTTTGTACTTCCTGTTCCGGGTTTTTCCCCGGGTTATTTTCTCCTCCAGCGTCTTCCACTGCAGATTCGATGCCCAGGAACGACCCCTCGCTGCTGGGGGTCGTCGGGGCCGAGGAGAGGGGGCGTCAGGGCTGGAGGAAGGTGGAGGTGTGGAGGTGGAGGGTAACATCTGGTGTCCTCCAATGGGAACCAATGGGAGAAGAGAGCGGGTTGAATGCTGGAGTGAAGGGGAAGGTGGCTGAGGAGGTTTTGGGGGGCGACAAGCTGCTCCTCTGATCCTGGAAACAAAAGAGAATCAGAGTTCCTTTATTAGTGTTTTTGACACAGCATTTAGTAAAGCATATTCCACATTTCTAAGTCTAGGGGTCTGGGGGGTCTAGCATCTTTGATGATAACTTGTTTCTTTGCCAAAGGCCGAAACTTCCCTTCATCTAAACCCTATTAGGTGCCGAACCTCCCAAACCTATCATCTCCATTTCAAAGGCTATCGTAGTTCTGAATCTGTAAAGAAACAGTCCTAAAGAAAACGTGGAAGCGTCGCCGATCCCAGATGTTCTGTCCCAAAACAAGGAAATAAACAAGGACATATTTGACTTGGGAATCTGCAATGTGTTACCTTTCCATAATGTTGGGGTCAAATGCTTAACCGGACTTTTGGTTTAGCTTCGGGCTGGGAATCAAATTGGTGAGTTTCAACTTATTTTCTTTGCCAAAGGCCAAAACTTCCCACCGCTATCATCCAAATCTAAAACCTATTAGGTGCCGAACCTCCCGAAACCTATCATTTTCATTTCAGAGGTTAGTGTAGTTCTGAATCTGTAAAGAAACAGTCCCAACAAAACGTGGAAGGGTATTTCCAAGTCAGGACTCGTTTAAAACACTCTCATTAAGTCTCCGTCCCAAAACAAGGAAATAAACAAGAACATATTTGACTTGGGAATCTGCAATGTGTTACCTTTCCACCATTTTGGGGGAAATGCTTCTTGGACTGTAGGTGTAGCACCAAATTGGTGAGTTTCAACTTCCTTTTCCAAAACATTATCAAAGGTATCTTTGCCCAGGGCCACACTTCCCACCAAGATCATCCAAATCTGAACCATATTTTCAGAGGTTTATCAATTCATGATCGATCATCTCCATTTCAAAGACTCTTCGTGGTTTTGAAAAGAAAGAAAGATGGCACATCCCATATATCAAAGTCAGGATCACCTTGAATCTCACAAAGGAAGGCTATGTGCCGAAACAATTAAAAACAACAAGGAAATATTGATCTTGACAATCTGCAATGTGGAACGGTTTCACATCTTTTGGGAATTTGCTCATTGGCGTTTCGGATAAGCAACGGGACCTGAAGTGTTGAGGTTCATCTTTCTAACCCAATCATATCTTTCCTTTGTTTATGTTTGAGTATAGATTCCTAACCCTATAACTCGGGGTTGTACAACTTCCTTACCGTCTCCATTTCAAAGTGTCCTTTCTCCATCTCCATCTTGATGGCCTGCGCTCGGCTCTTCTCCCCCTTGTGTTGATGTTGATGTTGATGTTGATGTTGATGTGATCCTCTGCGTGGAGAAACCGCTCTGAGCACAACCCTCTGCCTCCCTCTGGCCGACGCCTCCCCGGGGGAGAGGGGCCTCTGAACGGGGGAGAAACTGGGAGAACTGGGCCTCAACGGAGAGGAATCCCAACGAGGGGAAGACCGTCCTCTCGGGGAAAGTTCCCTCATCGGGGACGGATAACGAAGACGTGATGGAGACGGTTCTCTGATCGGAGACTCCCATCCTGGAGACAGCAGACAGGAAGTGTACGGGTCGAACAGGAAGCTGGTTTGATCCGGAGAAAGCATCGTCAACGAGTCTTCGTCCGTAGACTTCGAGTATCCGTGGATGGTGGAGGTGACGGATAAAGACGTGACACCACACGATTGAGGACTCGTGCTCCTCGAACGCAGTTTCGGAGTCGAATCGCCGTCGTAATCCTCGTCCTCTTCGTCCTCTTCGTCAATCTCGTCTTCGTCCATACCGTCCGAATCATCGGCGTCTGAGAACTGGTGTTTTGGTGGTGACCGATGTCTTTGATTCGTCCACTTCAAAAGAGAAACAGCAGTTTAGTTTGAGCTGAAATGCTGTCTTTTTCATTTGTATTGTGCAATGCCTTGTCTTTCATGCTGGTGCAACGCAAACATGTCCCAAATTGGGATCAATAAAGTACTTCTTATCTTATCTTATCTTCCTTGGTTGTAGGACTCACTGAAGCAATAACCACTAAACCATTAAATGAACATCAGATAAGTCTATATAAGTCGGTACGTTACCCTTTTCAAGATTCAAGGCTTTATTGTCCCGTGCACATTAGCTACAGTAGATATGGCAATGAATAACGGAAGTCACAGACTCCTTCAACAGTGCACAATGAATATATACTATAGGACATAGAACAAATAAAACTAATTAAATAGTGCAAGTAAATACAAATCAAATATAAATAGTGAGAAGAGTCTATATATATAATATATATATTATAGATACCGTGTTCCAGTATCTCCGTATCATCCATCGTCACCGACACTCCCAGCTCAAGACATTTCTTCATGTGCGCCTTCGACTTCATATGTTTAGTCAGGTTTCCTGTAAAACAAGAACACAAAGGATGAGAAACAGATTTGATTTGAACAAATTTTCACACGTATTTCATGGAGCCAAAATAGTTGTCCTTTTATGAAAGAAAGCTGATCCGTTTTAAGAGTCCAATTTAGAAAAGTCGGCAAAAAATAATATAAATAAGTGGATAAAAAAGCTCAGATTCAACTAGAACAACTAGTGTTTATATATGCAAACTTCTTTTTGTTTCTCTGACATGTACCTTCTTCCTAATTCAAATGAATAGATGTGTATCAGTTAGTTTCTAGATAACAAACTGGATATAAATAATGTGTATTTTATATTTTGGTATGGGCTAAAAAGGCAAAACCGTGATCCATGAAGTCAGTCAAAATAAATATCTTTTTTTTGTACAATAAAACCCAAAAAGAAATAACTTTTAAACGACAGAAATAGCAAGCATGAGTTCACAGGTCCTGCTCAGAACGATTCAGGATTTGGTTTCTAAATAATAGTTTTAGTTTAGATCAAGTTTCACAGTATTTCAGCTCATCATTATTATGTGATTAACATGATGATTCAGCCTCTATGGAGATAGACATATGACAAGCATGCTCATTTCTGACGTGGAGCTAATCTGAAGTAAACATTGAATACTACTTTCTATTCCTCCATCTTGTGACTGTGTAACTCCCTCTCTTGGATATCAGCATGTGAAGGACACTGTTCAGGAACTAGTTGATGCTCTGTATGTGATGACTACTTCCATTCTGGAGAGGATCACAATACATGGATCCTGATGTTGAAGCTCAAGCCGGAGACCAGTGATTATTACATGTTAAGTATTCAGAAAAAGTCATAATTTTGAGAAAAAGCATAATTTTGAGAAAAAGTCATAATTTTGAGATTTTGAGAAAAAGCCATAATTTTGTGATTTTGAGAAAAAAGTCAGGATTTGAGAAAAGTCAGGATTTGAGATTTTGAGAAAAAAGTCAGGATTTTCGAGATTTTGAGAAAAAAAGTCATAATTTTGAGAAAAAAGTCAGGATTTTGAGAAAAAGTCATAATTTTGAGATTTTTAGAAAAAAAATCAGGATTTTCGAGATTTGGAGAAAAAGGTCAGGATTTTCGAGATTTTGAGAAAAAGTCGGAATTTGAGAAAAAAGTCAGGATTTTGAGAAAAAAGTCAGGATTTTCAGATTTTCAGAAAAAGCCAACATTTTGAGAAAAAACTCAGCATTTTGTACATGACAGGATGTATGATTACAAGAACCGGTATTCCTCCATCTGTGACTGTGTAACTCCCTCTCTTGGATATCAGCATGTGAAGGACACTGTTCAGGAACTAGTTGATGCTCTGTATGTGATGACTACTTCCATTCTGGAGAGGATCACAGATACATGGATCCTGAGATTGAAGCTCAAGCTGGAGACCAGGGAGAGTGTTCTAACAATGTGTATGTACCTTTAGTCTTGAAGGCGAAGTTGCAGACCCTGCAGACGTACGGCCGGACGTCAGTGTGAGTTCGGATGTGTTTCTTCAACATGCTCGGCTTCTTGCAGCGGATCCCACACTCCTCGCAGATATATTTCCCCCGACCGCGACCTCGCACATACACATACTCCTCATTGGACTTATACCTGGAACACAGAAACAGTTTCAGACTTTAGTTCCACCTGGAGTAAATCCACTAGCTACCCTGCAGTATACAAAGTCATTCAAACTAGCTGCACCTTTACCAGCTTTGAGAACACTTTCATGATCAATCATTATAAAACATATCATATATATTATTCTGAAATGGACCAATCTGCACAACGACTACTTTCACTGTTGCTACTTTCACTATATTTTGATGATAATACTTTTATACTTTGACTTGAGGAACATTTTGAATGCAGGACTTTTACTGTAACAGTATTCCTACACTCTGGTACTTCTACTTTTACTCAAGTACAATATATAGTACTTCTACTTTTACTCAAGTACAAGATCTGAGTACTTCTACTTTTACTCAATACAGATCTGAGTACTTCTACTTTACTAAGAACAAGATCTGAGTACTTCTACTTTTACTACAAACATCTGAGTACTTCTACCTTTACTCAAGTACAAGATCTAAGTACTTCTACTTTTACTCAAGCACAAGATCTGAGTACTTCTACTTTTACTAAAGTACAAGATCTGAGTACTTATACTGTCGCTACTTTAACTATTTTTATACATTCTACTTTCACTTGAGGAACATTTTGAATGCAGGACTTTTACTGTAACACAGTATTCCTACACTCCGGTACTTCTATTTATACTCAAGATCTGAGTACTTCTCCTTGTACTGTAGTACTATATCTGAGTACTCCCCCCACTCTGAGTACTCCCCCCTCTGAGTCTTCCCCCCCTGAGTCTTCCCCCCCTCTGAGTACTCCCCGCCCTCTGAGTACTCCCCCCTCTGAGTACTCCCCCCCCCTCTGAGTACTTCCCCCTGTCCCTAAATAGCGCTTGCTGTCAGCAGAGTGTTATGATAGCTGATATCTTCACTGACCCCCCTCAAAGATCTTGATTCGAGTTGGCAGCGTCTGAACGGCCTCCCGCTCTTTCCACTCGTCTTTGGCAGATTTCACTCTGATTTCTTTCTCCTTCTTCCCGTAAGTGGCGTCGTTCTCTCGGGGCTCCGGTTTCCTCTGCAGCTGAATCGGATGAACAAACATTTTGTTAACATCCATTTTAAAGCGGACACCGTATCGACGGCGTAACGCGATGCTGACAATATTGAATGTCAAACATGGCGCTACACGAAATGTTTGGCAAACATGGATAATGCTGAAGGGGGAAACTCTACAGAAAAACCTCAATAAATTAAACTACCTAATTAATACTCATGTATTCTCTGAAAAACTATGATTTTAGGGTCAATATTGCAGATTATATTCTAGTTAAGTCGATTTTGGTGTAAAAGAAACAAGAAAATTGTTAAAAATGTCTATCTCAGGTCCTCAAAGCCCATGTTGATGTGTATAAATGTCCAAAGATATTCTGCATTTTGTTTGTTATGAATATAAGTAATAATTGCATCTTGAAAATTTGTAATAATAGTAATACATTGAAAAGTAACACTAATTACACAATGAGGGTTTTGGATGTAATATGTTTGTGTTTTTCAAAAATTGACCTGGTTTATTTGCAACTAATTGCAGCTATTGTCAGTATATCTCAATGTTAACAACCCATATCTAATGCAACACATTGCACTAATGAATTAAAGCTCATATCTGCAGATTTGGCCAAAATATCTAAGAGTTTGACAAATGTTGGGTAATAAAGCATTCTCCATTTCAAATCCCTGAGAGACTACAGGTCTGAAAGAAGACTTGTTATGTATGCAAAATGGACCAGTGTGAAATAAAAAGGTATTTAGGATATCTCCTCACCTGCTCCACGGTTTGCCTCCACATGAGGAGCGACGACACCAACTTCCCTGCACCTGGTTGACCAATGGCTGCCTTGCTATAGATAACAGAGCCTCCTTTCTGTTTGGATCTCAGTAGAGCCAAGGCGGCGCTTGTGTTCAAATCCAAAGGGTTTGGGTTGTGGCTACTGACGCCCCACGAGGCGTAAACGGAGGAAAACGGGGCATCGCTGTGCAAGTAGTTCGGCTTTGTGTGGTTCAGGAAACACCAGCTAACCCCTGTCGTCGTGCGAAGACTCGGAAACGATCTTGAATGCTCTGAGATCAAAACATCTTGATTGGTAACGAGTTTCGCCACCAATTCCACTCGCTTCTCAACACCAATTTCTTTCCCGTACGGAGGCGAGCTGCTTTCCATCGTGGATTCGAGTCGTGTGATAACCTGAGGTGTTGACGCTCGCCCCTTCTCTTCGCTCAGGTAACATTTCCCTAGCTCCACGGCGCTCAGTTCCTCCACGATCTGCCCGAACATCCTCTCCTCTTTCACCCGTTTCTGCTGCTTCACCTCCATGAAAAGATCCAGGCTGCTGGCGGGCGAAAGCATCCGTTTGTTGGCGCCACCACTGGAGGCGTTGGTGATGGAAATGGTTCTGGACGTCAGAGAAAGAGGAATGCCCGTTTCAGTTTAGCCGACGACAAATCGAGAGCTTCCGTCGACGTCTGTCTGGAAACACGAGAGATCTGAGTCTGAGAGGCGGCGCTTTCGTACTGATTGTCGAAAATCTGTGATACTGACGTGTACGTGATGCTGCCGTACGATGGCACGTGAGTTTGTAATCTCACGGGAACTAAGAGGCTCGGATGGACAGCTGGGGAAACGTGTTCCGGTGGAGAATATTGGCAAAGTGTTGCTGAGGTGAAACCCTTGCTGCCCCACTTCAGTTTCCATATTCAACGATTCCTGCCTCACCAAATCCCCCCTCATTCTCTCCCTCGAATCCACGTGTCTAAGTTTAGAAGTTTGCGTAAGGCTACCGTAATCGAACGATATGCTACGAGCCTCTGGTAGTTCCTTGCGTAAGTTACAAGGCGCCTGTTCTGAAGACGATCGCCTCATTTCGTGTTGTTGTCTCTGGTTGAGTAGCGATAAGTATGAACGCTTCCCGGCACCGCCAGAAGCTCCAACGGTTTTCCAAACTCATCTTGTCGGGCGGGCGACTTCAAAACCTCCTCCCTGTCGAAGGAAAAGGTGGAGCAATAAGATAAGTTGCTGTCTTGGCTTGGACTTCGGGAGAGACTTGTACACGCCGACTCAAAACTAGATTCCCCGGAGGGAGTGCTCGATGTCGGCCAAGCGGAGCCTTTCTTCTTCGGGGGGAGTTTCTCCGGAGGGAATTGTGCTAAGGTTTCACTCCTCTGAGGCCACTGAAACTCTCCTTCTCCGGCTCTTTCACCTTCACCTCGGGAGCTTTTTCTGGGCTGTCGGGCTCCACCGTCACCCTGATTTCTGGGACTTGTATGCTGGGTTGCCGCACCAATTTGGGGATTTGAAACAACTGATCGCTCCTCTCCAACGATTGACTCGACTCCATCGCTTAAATGAAATCCCTTCCTGTCTCAGCGCGTGATACTGTTCAGAGTGAGGCCTGTTTATGGAGTTTGTGTGCTGGATAACAGATATTACATTCCCTAAAGTTTTACGACCAGACATTTCCGGACTCACTGATATGTCAAACTGCGGGTGTCCTAACGCCATAATGCCAGCCACAGCTTGTTTAACATCGTAGTCTTTACTTGAGTCAAACATCTCCTCACATTCATCCCGTCCCTCGTATTGTCCCGACAGATCTTCCTCTTCCCGTTTCTCTTTCCGACGTTTCCGCGTTGCCAGCTCCATGGCGTGTCTCTGATGGCTCGTACCAGAGGGGCAGCTTTCTATTTCCAATCCTGAGATCATTGACACACCGCTCTCCATCATCTTTCCGCCGTCTACATCTACGTGGCTTTCATTTGCCGAGTGTTCGAAGGCAGCTTGTCTCCGGAGTCTCCTCATACCGCCGATACTCGCTCTCTCGTCAAACGAATGGCTCCCTCTGAGTGCGGGAGGCATATTCAGACACACATCGGAAGACGTTGGCATCGAGTTGCTTCTGATCAGAAACGCATCAGACTGAAGTTCCTGAACGTCCTCCCTCAACAACGACTTTGTGTTTATTTTAATCGACTCAACCACGTCTTTTTCCTGGGTGAAAACGCGGGACACGCCTCTTTCCGAGCGTCTTTCCGCCGCCTCGGCAAAAGCGGCGGCCGTCTGCTTTGGGCTCGGTTTGTAGCATTTCCCGAACATTATTTCCTGATAGGATTTGGCGTTGGTGTTCGGCGGCCCGGTTTGGTGCTCTGTGCTTTCTGAACGAGAGAAATATCCCGAATCCGTGCTGCCTTTACTGGATTGACTTGGCAACGACAGATTATTCTCTGAATCGCTGCTTCTTTTCTCAGAAAGCCTCAGAGCCAGCCTTTGTTTGATCGCGCTGGATTGAATCGAACGACTTGTCTCGGCATTGATTTCTTGTGGAACATCCTGGATTCCCTTCTTCTGAGAAATGAGATTGAGTACTTTTACAGCCGTGTTATCCGATGCCTCCGCCGGAGAGTCAAGAAGCAGCAACGGGTCGCTAAGAGTGTCCTCATCCGAGTCTGATGTTTGCTCAGCATCGGAGAACAACTCGCCTTCCCCTTCAAACGAATCGATATTAGCGAGTCCTGACATCGAACCGGCTTTGACGGCGTGAGCGTGAGACTTCCTGTGTTTGTATAAGTTACTCTTGGTTTTGAAGGAGAATCCGCAGGGGATGCACGGATAGGGTCGTTCTCCGGTGTGCGATCGAATGTGTTTCTTCAGGACGCTCGGTTTGGCACATGCTCTCCCACAATAACAAACATACTTCCCGGGCTTTTGTGGTTTCTGCTCCATCTTCTCCTCGGAAATCGGGTCCATGGCTGAATGGGAACACTGGTGAACTTCAGGTGAACTGGTGGACTTCCTGTGGGATGCAAGGCCAGGTGATTGTGTAGAAAATGCAGCTTTTTGCCTGCCAATGGGAAACGGTTTAGTAGATTGCAGTGGATTCGCCTCATAGTCTTGATGGATTGAGGACTGATCTTCAAACGATTCTTCGCTCCGACCTTCCTCCAGTTGTCGGTGCCATCCTTTAGTTTTAGTTTCCACTTCGTGTGCTTCCTCCGAGGGGATTTCTCTCTTTGAAACCACATTTCCATCATAACCCTCATCGGAGCTCCTCGCCGCCGCAGTAGTTTCAAGTGACTCCATGAAATCCGATGTCTTTGGGATCGATTTTCAAGGGCAATATCTGTTATGTAACTGTAGTGATATTAACATTCATGTGAACGGATGCGGGGAAGGGTCACCTGGAAGAAAAGCAGACAGAAAACATACAGTTAGAAAGATATGCATGTATAAGAAAAACATTCTTCTAAATATGCTGCAGATATATAAATCACAATATGACAAATGTTTGCAAAAGTTAAATCGAATAATGCAAATTGAGCTTTAATTGAATCCTTAATGTTGACAAAAACTGCACATGTAGAATTAAATAAAAAAGTTCAGGGAAAATTAGTTTGGTTTTTAGATTTTCCCAATTAGTGTACAAATTAATCTACGCATTAATTGATAGTTGCTGTCTTATCCAAACTAAGACCACATCATGTTGGACTACTTGGTCAGAGTTCACCCTTCTTAAAAGTCGTCCAAATAAAATTGGGAGTATAAAAATGATAACGAGCTCCTTCACAGCGGGAATGGAAAAAAACACATAATTTTCTCTTTAACAGCTTTTTAAAAAACACCAAGGAACCTGGTGTGTGTGGTGTGTGTGTGTGTGTGTGTGTGTGTGTGTGTGTGTGTGTGTGTGTGTGTGTGTGTGTGTGTGTGTGTGTGTGTGTGAGTGTGAGTGTGTGTGAGTGTGAGAGAGTGTGTGTGTGAGTGTGAGTGGTGTGTGTGTGTGGTGTGTGTGTGTGTGTGTGTGGGTGTGTGTGTGTGGTGTGTGTGTGTGTGTGTGTGTGTGTGTGTGTGTGTGTGGTGTGTGTGTGGTGTGTGTGTGTGTGTGTGTGTGTGTGTGTACACATTATACATATCCAGCCGTAAATATCTCTATGATAAATGTGCAGCCTTTTTTTAGGTCGTATGCATAACTTACAACTGTTTGTAAAATCTATGTTTTACGTTTCACTCCTTGGTGTTTTTCAAAAGCTGTTAAAGAGCTCTCATCAATATTGTCGGCTTTACCCCAAAAGAAGTCAATGAAGGTTTGCATGCTGAGACAAAGGGACAATCATCAACGCTAACAACAAACAAACTGTGCAGAAGATGGGAAGAAGTACGACGACTGCAACAAAATCACCAATAAACTCCAATACGTCCAAAACTCCACCCTACTTCTACTTTTACTCAAGATCTGAGTACTTCATGTAATGTCCTCTCTGTGGGACTAATACAGGTATACTGATTCTGATGTTCTTTTGTACAAATACACCTTTCTCACAGTTTACAATTCTTTGTGCACCCTATATTCAGAACCTTTCTAACAAATGACCCTGAGGTAAAGGGGTGGGGACAAAATGGTCTGTTTCCAAAAGGTATATGGACATGTCCCCAGTATAAATGACAGCTAGGGTCAGAGTCTTCACGCTGTCCCGTACGCAGAGTGGGAAGTAGTGGAGTACAAATACTTGTTACTGTACTTAAGTACATGTTTCTGGTATCAGTACTTTACTCCACTACTTATTTTTCTGACGACTTTTTACTTTGACTTCTTACATTTTGAACACAAATACCTGTACTTTCTACTTCTTACATTTGAACAAATACCTGTACTTTCTACTTCTTACATGTTGAACCAAATACCTGTACTTTCTACTTCTTACATTTTGAACCAAATACCTGTACTTTCTACTTCTTACATGTTGAACACAAATACCTGTACTTTCTACTTCTTACATTTGAACACAAATACCTGTACTTTCTACTTCTTACATTTGAACACAAATACCTGTACTTTCTACTTCTTACATGTTGAACCAAATACCTGTACTTTCTACTTCTTACATTTGAACCAAATACCTGTACTTTCTACTTCTTACATGTTGAACACAAATACCTGTACTTTCTACTTCTTACATGTTGAACACAAATACCTGTACTTTCTACTTCTTACATTTGAACCAAATACCTGTACTTTCTACTTCTTACATGTTGAACACAAATACCTGTACTTTCTACTTCTTACATGTTGAACACAATACCTGTACTTTCTACTTCTTACATGTTGAACCAAATACCTGTACTTTCTACTTCTTACATGTTGAACACAAATACCTGTACTTTCTACTTCTTACATGTTGAACACAAATACCTGTACTTTCTACTTCTTACATTTGAACCAAATACCTGTACTTTCTACTTCTTACATGTTGAACACAAATACCTGTACTTTCTACTTCTTACATTTTGAACACAAATACCTGTACTTTCTACTTCTTACATGTTGAACACAAATACCTGTACTTTCTACTTCTTACATGTTGAACACAAATACCTGTACTTTCTACTTCTCACATTTCCCAAACAGGCTGGTTCCTTTAGTTTGAATGTGTGTTTGGTGGCGTGATCATTATTATTTAGAGTCATTGCGTGCCTATTGATTTGAACACGATCCGTGTATCCATCATTTCCTGGTCTTCTCTAAAGAAGAGGGACCAATGAAAACGTTGTCATGTTGCCGTTGTTCAGCATGGAAACATTCATTAGCTAACAATGACATTATTGTTCTATTAATATAAAGGGAGGTCAGGTACTCTTTAAAACAGCTGCTAGTTATGGGTACTTTTACTTTACATTTCAAAGCGCTACTTCGTTACTTTTACACGAGTCTACTTGAGTAAAGGATGTGTGTACTTGTCCCACCTCCCGTACATAATCCCGTCCGGAAACCTCTCAAAGTGAATCCCTCTTCTCTCCGGTTTCACATCTTTAGCCTCTGAGGTCGTCTCCATCGTCTCCGTTTCAGACGCTGTCCTCTTAACGAGGTTACGTAAGATTATCTGGTTCAGACCCTCTGAGTTCCCCTTAATTAGGACATCCTCCTCCTCCTCAGGCGCTAAATAACCAAGGTGACTCCACAGAGACGTTCAGGGATGATAGGCTCCCTTTTCTCAGCTTTATTTGTGGCTGTTTTGTGCTCCTGCAGCTCTGCTTTCCGACTGATTTGAACGCCTCTTATCGTTAGAGAGAGGGTGGATAATGAAGGATGGGGAGGGGTGTGTGATTCAACAATAATAATAATAATAATGAATATGTTATTACTTCAACAAATCAAATTCATTTGAACTGACATGTAGAACATTTTAGAGTTATTTTTTATTTATTATTAGTTATATCTTTTTCTTCTTGTTTATTCGTTCGTACAGTAGATATATTTTCTGTATATTAATATTATTTATTATTCTTCATATTTTTTCTTTCTTTATCAATATATATTACAAAATGTTTTAATTTGTATAATTTGTTTTTTGTCCTATATTGCTTTGTTTAGAAGCCTGGGACTTCAGCACACACACTTCCCATCACCACATCTACACTGAAGCTGTGCATAAGATAATAAAGCCTTTGAATCTTTGAATAAAAATAACAAAAATAACAAAAAGCCTTTCCAATTTTACTCAAATACACATTTTCCCGGACGGATTTGAACGCCTCTCGCTGCAGCGCTAGAGAGGCGGATAATGAAGGATGGCGATCTGTGTTTTCAACAGGGAGGTGAATGAACTAAAGTGGGGGTAAAAACACACACACATTCAAAGGCCTGGCAGCAGGGAGCCCCCCCCCCCCGCACACACACACACACACACACACACACACACACACACACACACAACCACACACACACCACACACACACACACACACACACACACCACACACACTCACACACTTCAAGGTCGACCTGACCTCATTGCTTAGTATTTTCCATCCTCGGGTGCAGAGTGACAGCCCGATAAGAGACAATGCAAACCTCCAGAGTGTAACATGCAGAACATATGACACAGCATGACGTCCACACACAGCGGCAGGTGGTACAGTGGTTAAACTGGGGTACACTATGTCCGCATGCACGGGGGAGACAATGAGAGGATCCATTAAAAAAATCGTACATGAAGCACACACACAGCGGGGGGGTGAGAGAGAGAAAGCAGCTGACATTCACACCTCAAATAATAATCCTGATACCAACCTGACATTTGAAAAGCCCCCGTTCCCATGTCCACGGTCACATTCAGGACCCCCGCTGGGCCTTTTTTAGTCCATTTTGTCCGTTCTGGAGGTGCCTGGGCGACAGTACGGAGCTAAATGACCGAGTAAGAGTCCCATCACCGGGCGTACATTTAACGGATCTATTGATGCAGCCGGTCACCGGAGAAAATACCCGAGCGTGACGTGAGCCCAGCACAGAAATAGCAAAGGGGCCCGAGGGGGGAAGCACGAAGGCCCACCATTCAGGGCTCTTTCAGCTGCCTCACACTGAGACAGAGAGAGGGAGGGGGGCATGTCAGGATAAAATGGGAGGTATGCTGCACATTCCTGCACTACACTACCATTTAAATATATTATTCACACACGATTTCTATTTTGTTTTTGTATTTATTTAGTGTATTTATGATTCTTCACGTCTCTTTCTTTTTTTTCTTTTCTTTTTTAAAATAATTTGGGGGGGGGGCATGTCCGTGTAATGCAGGAGCATACCTCCCATTTTATCCATTTAAATATATTATTTACAGACAATTTCCATATTGTTTTTGTATTTCTTGTTGATTTTAATTAAATTATACTGTCCATATTTTTACTGTATTTTTTCTTATTTATAAAAGTTATTATAATAGTATATTTGCTCTTATTTAATTTTACTTTGTTTATGTTACACTAAATCAAATTCCTGCAAAACCTTTCCACTTTTAATTATTAATATACTCTCCATTTTTTCATACAGTCATTTTTCATATACTGATTGTATTTTATTGTTTATTTTCATTTTACAATAGTTCCCATTTATTTTAGATTTGAACTACCTCTTAAAAATCTGCACTTAATGGGACGAAGCCTGCGAGCTAGTTCAAGCAGTCAACTCGAGCACCAATGATACATTAACACCTGACGCGCCTCGTCCCTCTTACAACCAACCAAACACATTCTCCTAAACATGCCGCTCTATTTAAGCTGCCAGGTCTGCCTGCCTCTGCCTCGCTATGCTGCTGCTGTGTTTCATGTTGCTGCTGCTCGCCGGCCCCACCACCACCCAGCTTCCACCCCAGCTTCCACCCCAGCTTCCACCATTATACTTCCACCCCAGCTTCCACCCCAGCTTCCACCCCAGCTTCCACCCCAGCTTCCACCCCAGCTTCCACCACAGCTTCCACCACAGCTTCCACCACAGCTTCCACCCCAGCTTCCACCCCAGCTTCCACCCCAGCTTCCACCCCAGCTTACACCCCAGCTTACACCCCAGCTTCCACCACAGCTTCCACCCCAGCTTCCACCCCAGCTCCACCCCAGCTTACACCCCAGCTTCCACCCCAGCTTCCACCCCAGCTTCCACCCCAGCTTCCACCCCAGCTTCCACCATTATACTTCCACCCCAGCTTCCACCCCAGCTTCCACCATTATACTTCCACCCCAGCTTCCACCCCAGCTTCCACCATTATACTTCCACCCCAGCTCCACCCCAGCTTCCACCCCAGCTTCCCCCCAGCTTCCACCATTATACTTCCACCCCAGCTTCCACCCCAGCTTCCACCATTATACTTCCACCCCAGCTCCACCCCAGCTTCCACCCCAGCTTCCACCCAGCTTCCACCCCAGCTTCCACCTGTAGGCTCGGGGGATAGTTATCTAATCATCACTCAATGTTCTTTGTAAATATGTGGAGTGATGAGGCCTGAGCCTAGACGCCAAACTCAAACTATATGCTGCTTCTAATAAACATATTAAGAAACACGTGAGTTGTCTGACTGAAATATACATATTTTTTCCAAATAGATTGTCTTAATTTTTATGTCGTTTTATTATACAGTGTTTTTTTTACAGAATATTTGTATTTATTAGCTCTTATTTCACTTGACATTTCTCTGTGTTTAAGATATAAATGCCTTTTTTTTGCCTAAATAATTAAATAGAAATAAAACACATAATATGTCAGGCTGGAAACTCTAAGCTTTAAGCAAATGTCTGCGTGTTGCATTTAATGAAATATGACCGATGTTTAGCTGAAGTTAAAAACAAGAACATTTCTTATTTTTATGATTGATATACATTTCTACTTTATATAATCAGTGACAGAGACTGAAAGACGTAATCACACAGTAATCATATACGTCTCCTTTTCAGAGAGGAAGTGTGTGTGTGTGTGTGTGTGTGTGTGTGTGTGTGTGTGTGTGTGTGTGTGTGTGGTGTGTGTGTGTGTGTGTGTGTGTGTGTGTGTGTGGGTGTGTGTGTGTGTGTGGTGTGTGTGTGTGTGTGTGTGTGTGTGTGTGTGTGTGTGTCGTGATGATGAGGGTAATTAGAGGAAAACTGGCACAATACTGCAGATTATGTGCAGCTGCAGTATCAGACATTTAATCAGTAACTACTCCTCATATCATCTACTTTAGATGCTGTGTCAGGTGTATATCAGTATGTAGTGTCTCTACTTTAAAGAGTCCTCTCCTGCTGATGTTCAGGTGTATATCAGTATGTAGTGTCTCTACTTTAAAGAGTCCTCTCCTGCTGATGTTCAGGTGTATATCAGTATGTAGTGTCTCTACTTTAAAGAGTCCTCTCCTGCTGATGTTCAGGTGTATATCAGTATGTAGTGTCTCTACTTTAAAGAGTCCTCTCTGCTGATGTTCAGGTGTATATCAGTATGTAGTGTCTCTACTTTAAAGAGTCCTCTCTGCTGATGTTCAGGTGTATATCAGTATATGTAGTGTCTCTACTTTAAAGAGTCCTATCCTGCTGATGTTCAGGTGTGTATCAATATGTAGTGTCTCTACTTTAAAGAGTCCTCTCCTGCTGATGTTCAGGTGTATATCAGTATGTAGTGTCTCTACTTTAAAGAGTCCTCTCCTGCTGATGTTCAGGTGTATATCAGTATGTAGTGTCTCTACTTTAAAGAGTCCTATCCTGCTGATGTTCAGGTGTATATCAGTATGTAGTGTCTCTACTTTAAAGAGTCCTCTCCTGCTGATGTAGAGGTAGTGTCTCTACTTTAAAGAGTCCACTCCTGCTGATGTTCAGGTGTATATCAGTATATGTAGTGTCTCTACTTTAAAGAGTCCTCTCCTGCTGATGTTCAGGTGTATATCAGTATGTAGTGTCTCTACTTTAAAGAGTCCTCTCCTGCTGATGTTCAGGTGTATATCAGTATGTAGTGTCTCTACTTTAAAGAGTCCTCTCCTGCTGATGTTCAGGTGTATATCAGTAGGTAGTGTCTCTACTTTAAAGAGTCCACTCCTGCTGATGTTCAGGTGTATATCAGTATATGTAGTGTCTCTACTTTAAAGAGTCCTATCCTGCTGATGTTCAGGTGTATATCAGTATGTAGTGTCTCTACTTTAAAGAGTCCTCTCTGCTGATGTTCAGGTGTATATCAGTATGTAGTGTCTCTACTTTAAAGAGTCCTCTCCTGCTGATGTTCAGGTGTATATCAGTATGTAGTGTCTCTACTTTAAAGAGTCCTCTCCTGCTGATGTTCAGGTGTATATCAGTATGTAGTGTCTCTACTTTAAAGAGTCCTCTCCTGCTGATGTTCAGGTGTATATCAGTATGTAGTGTCTCTACTTTAAAGAGTCCTCTCCTGCTGATGTTCAGGTGTATATCAGTATATGTAGTGTCTCTACTTTAAAGAGTCCTATCCTGCTGATGTTCAGGTGTGTATCAATATGTAGTGTCTCTACTTTAAAGAGTCCTCTCTGCTGATGTTCAGGTGTATATCAGTATGTAGTGTCTCTACTTTAAAGAGTCCTCTCCTGCTGATGTTCAGGTGTATATCAGTATGTAGTGTCTCTACTTTAAAGAGTCCTATCCTGCTGATGTTCAGGTGTATATCAGTATGTAGTGTCTCTACTTTAAAGAGTCCTCTCCTGCTGATGTTCAGGTGTATATCAGTATGTAGTGTCTCTACTTTAAAGATTCCTCTCCTGCTGATGTTCAGGTGTATATCAGTATGTAGTGTCTCTACTTTAAAGAGTTCTCCTGCTGATGTTCAGTGTATATCAGTATGTAGTGTCTTTACTTTAAAGAGTCTCTCCCGCTGATGTTCAGGTGTATATCAGTATGTAGTGTCTCTACTTTAAAGAGTCCTCTCCTGCTGATGTTCAGGTGTATATCAGTATGTAGTGTCTCTACTTTAAAGAGTCCTCTCCTGCTGATGTTCAGGTGTATATCAGTATGTATTGTCTCTACTTTAAAGAGTCCTCTCCTGCTGATGTTCAGGTGTATATCAGTATGTAGTGTCTCTACTTTAAAGAGTCCTCTCCTGCTGATGTTCAGGTGTATATCAGTATGTAGTGTCTCTACTTTAAAGAGTCCTCTCCTGCTGATGTTCAGGTGTATATCAGTATGTATTGTCTCTACTTTAAAGAGTCCTCTCCTGCTGATGTTCAGGTGTATATCAGTAGGTAGTGTCTCTACTTTAAAGAGTCCACTCCTGCTGATGTTCAGGTGTATATCAGTATGTAGTGTCTCTACTTTAAAGAGTCCTCTCCTGCTGATGTTCAGGTGTATATCAGTAGGTAGTGTCTCTACTTTAAAGAGTCCACTCCTGCTGATGTTCAGGTGTATATCAGTATGTAGTGTCTCTACTTTAAAGAGTTCTCTCCTGCTGATGTTCAGGTGTATATCACTATGTAGTGTCTTTACTTTAAAGAGTCCTCTCCCGCTGATGTTCAGGTGTATATCAGTATGTAGTGTCTCTACTTTAAAGAGTCCTCTCCTGCTGATGTTCAGGTGTATATCAGTATGTAGTGTCTCTACTTTAAAGACTCCTCTCCTGCTGATGTTCAGGTGTATATCAGTATATGTAGTGTCTCTACTTTAAAGAGTCCTATCCTGCTGATGTTCAGGTGGTATCAATATGTAGTGTCTCTACTTTAAAGAGTCCTCTCCTGCTGATGTTCAGGTGTATATCAGTATGTAGTGTCTCTAGTTTAAAGAGTCCTCTGCTGCTGATGTTCAGGTGTATATCAGTATGTAGTGTCTCTACTTTAAAGAGTCCTCTCCTGCTGATGTTCAGGTGTATATCAGTATGTAGTGTCTCTACTTTAAAGAGTCCTCTCCTGCTGATGTTCAGGTGTATATCAGTATGTAGTGTCTCTACTTTAAAGAGTTCTCCTGCTGATGTTCAGGTGTATATCAGTATGTAGTGTCTTTACTTTAAAGAGTCCTCTCCCGCTGATGTTCAGGTGTATATCAGTATGTAGTGTCTCTACTTTAAAGAGTCCTCTCCTGCTGATGTTCAGGTGTATATCAGTATGTAGTGTCTCTACTTTAAAGAGTCCTCTCCTGCTGATGTTCAGGTGTATATCAGTATGTATTGTCTCTACTTTAAAGAGTCCTCTCCTGCTGATGTTCAGGTGTATATCAGTATGTAGTGTCTCTACTTTAAAGAGTCCTCTCCTGCTGATGTTCAGGTGTATATCAGTATGTAGTGTCTCTACTTTAAAGAGTCCTCTCCTGCTGATGTTCAGGTGTATATCAGTATGTATTGTCTCTACTTTAAAGAGTCCTCTCCTGCTGATGTTCAGGTGTATATCAGTAGGTAGTGTCTCTACTTTAAAGAGTCCACTCCTGCTGATGTTCAGGTGTATATCAGTATGTAGTGTCTCTACTTTAAAGAGTCCTCTCCTGCTGATGTTCAGGTGTATATCAGTAGGTAGTGTCTCTACTTTAAAGAGTCCACTCCTGCTGATGTTCAGGTGTATATCAGTATGTAGTGTCTCTACTTTAAAGAGTTCTCTCCTGCTGATGTTCAGGTGTATATCACTATGTAGTGTCTTTACTTTAAAGAGTCCTCTCCCGCTGATGTTCAGGTGTATATCAGTATGTAGTGTCTCTACTTTAAAGAGTCCTCTCCTGCTGATGTTCAGGTGTATATCAGTATGTAGTGTCTCTACTTTAAAGACTCCTCTCCTGCTGATGTTCAGGTGTATATCAGTATATGTAGTGTCTCTACTTTAAAGAGTCCTATCCTGCTGATGTTCAGGTGTATATCAGTATGTAGTGTCTCTACTTTAAAGAGTCCTCTCCTGCTGATGTTCAGGTGTATATCAGTATGTAGTGTCTCTACTTTAAAGAGTCCTCTCCTGCTGATGTTCAGGTGTATATCAGTATGTAGTGTCTCTACTTTAAAGAGTCCTCTCCTGCTGATGTTCAGGTGTATATCAGTATGTAGTGCCTCTACTTTAAAGAGTCCTCTCCGCTGATGTTCAGGTGTATATCAGTATGTAGTGTATCTACTTTAAAGAGTCCTCTCCCGCTGATGTTCAGGTGTATATCAGTATGTAGTGTCTGTACTTTAAAGAGTCCTCTCCTGCTGATGTTCAGGTGTATATCAGTATGTAGTGTCTCTACTTTAAAGAGTCTCTCCTGCTGATGTTCAGGTGTATATCAGTATGTAGTGTCTCTACTTTAAAGAGTCCTCTCCTGCTGATGTTCAGGTGTATATCAGTAGGTAGTGTCTCTACTTTAAAGAGTCCACTCCTGCTGATGTTCAGGTGTATATCAGTATATGTAGTGTCTCTACTTTAAAGAGTCCTATCCTGCTGATGTTCAGGTGTATATCAGTATGTAATGTCTCTACTTTAAAGAGTCCTCTCCTGCTGATGTTCAGGTGTATATCAGTATGTAGTGTCTCTACTTTAAAGAGTCCTCTCCTGCTGATGTTCAGGTGTATATCAGTAGGTAGTGTCTCTACTTTAAAGAGTCCACTCCTGCTGATGTTCAGGTGTATATCAGTATGTAGTGTCTCTACTTTAAAGAGTTCTCTCCTGCTGATGTTCAGGTGTATATCAGTATGTAGTGTCTTTACTTTAAAGAGTCCTCTCCCGCTGATGTTCAGGTGTATATCAGTATGTAGTGTCTCTACTTTAAAGAGTTCTCCTGCTGATGTTCAGGTGTATATCAGTATGTATGTCTTTACTTTAAAGAGTCCTCTCCGCTGATGTTCAGGTGTATATCAGTATGTAGTGTCTCTACTTTAAAGAGTCCTCTCCTGCTGATGTTCAGGTGTATATCAGTATGTAGTGTCTCTACTTTAAAGAGTCCTCTCCTGCTGATGTTCAGGTGTATATCAGTATATGTAGTGTCTCTACTTTAAAGAGTCCTATCCTGCTGATGTTCAGGTGTATATCAGTATGTAGTGTCTCTACTTTAAAGAGTCCTCTCCTGCTGATGTTCAGGTGTATATCAGTATGTAGTGTCTCTACTTTAAAGAGTCCTCTCTGCTGATGTTCAGGTGTATATCAGTATGTAGTGTCTCTACTTTAAAGAGTCCTCTCCTGCTGATGTTCAGGTGTATATCAGTATGTATTGTCTCTACTTTAAAGAGTCCTCTCCTGCTGATGTTCAGGTGTATATCAGTATGTAGTGTCTCTACTTTAAAGAGTCCTCTCCTGCTGATGTTCAGGTGTATATCAGTATGTAGTGTCTCTACTTTAAAGAGTCCTCTCCTGCTGATGTTCAGGTGTATATCAGTATGTATTGTCTCTACTTTAAAGAGTCCTCTCCTGCTGATGTTCAGGTGTATATCAGTATGTATTGTCTCTACTTTAAAGAGTCCACTCTGCTGATTCAGGTGTATATCAGTATGTAGTGTCTCTACTTTAAAGAGTCCTCTCTGCTGATGTTCAGGTGTATATCAGTATGTAGTGTCTCTACTTTAAAGAGTCCTCTCCTGCTGATGTTCAGGTGTATATCAGTATGTTGTGTCTCTACTTTAAAGAGTCCTCTCCTGCTGATGTTCAGGTGTATATCAGTATGTAGTGTCTCTACTTTAAAGAGTCCTCTCCTGCTGATGTTCAGGTGTATATCAGTATGTAGTGTCTCTACTTTAAAGAGTCCTCTCCTGCTGATGTTCAGGTGTATATCAGTATGTAGTGTCTCTACTTTAAAGAGTCCTCTCCTGATGATGTCCAGGTGTATATCAGTATGTAGTGTCTCTACTTTAAAGAGTCCTCTCCTGCTGATGTTCAGGTGTATATCAGTATGTAGTGTCTCTACTTTAAAGAGTCCTCTCCTGCTGATGTTCAGGTGTATATCAGTATGTAGTGTCTCTACTTTAAAGGGTCCTCTCCTGCTGATGTTCAGATGTATATCAGTATGTAGTGTCTCTACTTTAAAGAGTCCTCTCCTGCTGATGTTCAGGTGTATATCAGTATGTAGTGTCTCTACTTTAAAGAGTCCTCTCCTGCTGATGTTCAGGTGTATATCAGTATGTAGTGTCTCTACTTTAAAGAGTCCTCTCCTGCTGATGTTCAGGTGTATTGCAGCAGCTATTATTAGCATAACGAGCTGCTCTCCTGAAGCTAACAGATCCTGATGCTTTTCAGCAGTAAAATGGCTGATCCTCAGTGAAGGTCGAGTCCTCGTCTCTAAAATACTCCGTCTGTCCCCCAGGATCTGAGGCTCACCGCCACCACGTACATCTGACTCAAATCAGCCATAAATCAGCTTCAGGTCTACATTAAATCTGCTTCAAATCAGCTTTAAATCTGCCAGAAATGAACTTGAAATCTGCCTCTCCAATCTTCCTCATATCAGTCTCAAACGTGCTTTAAATCAGTTTGAAATCTGCCTCTCCGATCAGTCTCATATCATGTCAAACGTGCTTTAAATCAGCCTCAAATCAGCTACATATATGCTTCAGATCTGCTTCAAACCTGTGTTAAATCCTCAGATTTCTCTCAAATGTTCCTCAAATCCACTTCCTATTTGCTTCAAATCAGCCTGTAATCAGCAATAATCTGCTTCATATCTTCCTGAAATCTTCCTCATTCTGAGTCTCAAATCAGCCTTAAATCTGCTAAATATATGCCAAAAATCTCCCTCAGATCTGCTTGAAATCTGTGTTAAATCAGCCTCATTCTGTCACCAGAAACATCAGCCTTGAATCTGCCTCTAATTTCACTAAAGTCTTCCCAAATCCACTTCACATCTTCCTCAAATCAGCCTGATTTCTGCCCAAATCAAATCAGCATCTAATCAGCTTCATATCTTCCTGAAATCAGCTATAATAAGCTTCATATCTTCCTGAAATCAGCATAAATCAGCTTCATATCTTCCTGAAATCAGCAATAAATCAGCTTCATATCTTCCTGAAATCAGCAATAAATCAGCTTCAAATCTTCCTGAAATCAGCAATAAATCAGCTTCAAATCTTCCTGAAATCAGCAATAAATCAGCTTCATATCTTCCTGAAATCAGCAATAAATCAGCTTCAAATCTTCCTAAAATCAGCAATAAATCAGCTTCATATCTTCCTGAAATCAGCAATAAATCAGCTTCAAATCTTCCTGAAATCAGCAATAAATCACCTTCAAATCTTCCTCAAATCAGCAATAAATCAGCTTCAAATCTTCCTGAAATCAGCAATAAATCAGCTTCATATCTTCCTGAAATCAGCAATAAATCAGCTTCAAATTTTCCTGAAATCAGCAATAAATCAGCTTCAAATCTTCCTCAAATCAGCAATAAATCAGCTTCATATCTTCCTGAAATCAGCAATAAATCAGCTTCAATCTTCCTAAAATCAGCAATAAATCAGCTTCATATCTTCCTGAAATCAGCAATAAATCAGCTTCATATCTTCCTGAAATCAGCAATAAATCAGCTTCATATCTTCCTGAAATCAGCAATAAATCAGCTTCATATCTTCCTGAAATCACCTCGTTCTGACTCTCAAATCAGCCTTAAATCTGCACTACACAGCTGCGTGCAGTCCTCTAATGATATTAGTGGGGGGGGTGTTTATGGATCAATTTGTTTGTGTCATTATTTAGTCATTTTTGGTCTATTGTGTTATTGATTGTATTTATTTACATGGTTGTGTCCGTCTTGTAGTATTTCTGTGTGTTTTTGAGTCTTCCTGTTCTCATTTTGAACCTCTAATTCCTTTCCTTGTCTCAGCATCTCTGTATTCTGTCAGATCCTCGTTACTTCTTCACCTCCTGATCAGTGGATCATTATTTACCTTCTTCTTCCTCTTCCTCTTCCTCTCGACTCTGCAGTTTTTCTCACCGTACCTGAAAATAATCTCCACATGATTGTGTGTTTCCATGGTAACCCAGCTAACGTCTGTATCCAGGTTCTTTATCCGTTTCCTGTCGACATATATAATTACCGCCTGGTGTAAAAGCTGCAGAGGAACACAGTGCGTCAGAGAGGCGTTTGAATGAAGCTGCTAACGAGCAGGAAACCCAACATGACGGCAAATGTTCTTATTTATTACCAAAGGATTCACTTACAGCATCTTTACCCATAATGCATTTTTATATTCTATATTTGTGTACTCTACGACTTTGTACTTTCCCAAAATCTGACAAATGTTAGCAAAATAAATGTCAAATTGATTTTCAATGCAATCTTATGGTTTGATATTTGAGTATTTGTTTGTGTTTTGGGGTCTCTTCAGTAGTTTGGGGTGTTCCTTGTTTCAGCATCTCTTCAGCATAACATTTATTTTCATTGTCATTCTGTGGGATTCTTGTGTTTCTGTGTTTTCTTTGTCTCTTTAGTCATTTTGTTTTATTTATTATTATTTTACATTTTTGTGTCTTTATTTGAATTATTGTTGTGTCAAATATTTGTTAAAATAATGTCAAATTGATGTTAAATTCACTCTCACAACATACATTTCACTGTATCAGAAAACGCCTCTTTTTTTTGTCTTTTTTACTCTCTTTAGTAATTTTGTGTACATTCCTTGTTTCAGCATCTCTGTATTTTTTTCATAGGATTTCTTTCAATTCTCATTCTGTGGGATTTTGTGTTTTTGGTCATTTTGTGTCCTTTTTTTCTAAAAAAATGTTCTCTTTTAGTAATTTTTTTAAATATTTGTGTCTTTATTTTGTCCTTTTGGGTCTCGTGTGTGTTTTTCATACGATTTCCACTATTGTCTGTTTGTGTCTGCAGATATCTCCTAAAATCACCAAAAATGTGCATTACATAACGCCTATTTGCATAATATAGCGCGCGTGTGTGTGTGTCCTCAGATCTCCTCTTACTTCCTGTTGTTGTTGTTGTTTGGGGGATCAGCTGTCCGGGGAAAGCCTGCTTTTGGGGGGGGGGGTTTCACGGACCTGAGACCCCCTTACTGACCCCCCATCTGCACGTCATGGAACATTTGCAGAGAGGGACCCCCCCTCACACACACACACACAACACACCACACACACACACACACACACACACACACACACACACACACACCCTCTTAAAATGCGTGCAGAAACATCTCCATCTGCAGGTGACAGCTAATCTCTATAATAATAATATCGCTGATTTCCGGATGTAAAACGCGATTTCAACTCCATTTAAAAACAATCCAGAGGGCTGCTAGTCTTAGTGCAACATGCAGATTATTAAATATCATTGTTATTCCCCTAATGCATGACGGGATTGTATGTTTCCGGGCTCCTCGCGGTGCACAACAGGCTGTTTAAAGTCAACTCTGATGTCACATACGGCCGGGGTGCAGTTAGACATGTGAACAGCAGGGGGCGATAACAGGGGGGCAAGATAACCTGATAAAATACAAAAAATATACAAAACACTTCATTTATTCAAGGATATTCTCTATTTTCCACACGCAATATGAGACAGTAAAAAAAACACATACAGGTTTCTGCTTCAATATTTAATCTGCTTTATTTTCTACATTCCTTCACTTATAAAACCTCAGAAAACAAAGTAGGATCAACCGCTGTACTTTATTAGAACTGTTAATATTACAGATCAGAAATCCTTTATTTGTCCCGCTGAGTCTGGCGTACGTTTAATAACACAAAAGTAAAAAAGCAGATATGTAATAAACGTGAAACTGCAGGAGGGGTTATCACACTTTATATTACAGACGGTGTTATTGCAGGAAGGACCATACAGTCCTGCAGTACAAAATAAACTGGAATAAAAGCAAAAGTTTTAGCATCAAAATAGTATTCATGAATCTGCAATTTAAATAATGTCATATAAATTAAGTTTGAAGCACAATACTAACTTCAAAAATGTAGTAGAGTAGAATTAAAATTCAGAGAAATGTTGACTGTGTGACTGAAAACTTGGGTGCGCGTCCCGATCTTTATATATACAGTCTATGGTCCCGATGCTAACATTAGCCCCGCCTTGTAAGTATTAACCCTCCTATTGTCTTCGTTTCCCCCCCCTTACTTTGGTGTTCGCGGTCAAATTTGACCGGTCCTGTTTTAATGGCTATTACATTAACACAAAAACCATTCATCACCAAATTTCATTTAACACCCTTTCAAACTGTACATATTGTATCAGACTACTGGTATACATGAACAACTGCAGTAAATATACAAAGAATAGACACTGAACATGTATTGCGTGTGCCAGGTGTGATCCATGTGGGGGGATGGGCACATAAGAGCGGGAAATGTGTCAAATTGTTCTGTGTGTGTGTGTGTGTGTGGTGTGTGTGTGTGTGTGTGTGTGTGTGTGTGTGTGTGTGTGTGTGTGTGTGTGTGTGTGTGTGTGTGTGTGTGTGTGTGTGTGTGTGTGTGTGTGTGTGCCAGGCAGTGGCGTCGCCTGGCCTGGCATCCGGGGCTTTAGCCCCGAATGTTTTTTCTGTAGCCCCGGACAATTCTCCTCAATAATATAATACATTAACCGTGCTTTACGTGACCCTCATCATGACACAAGAGAGGACGGCAGCACTGTAATTTCCCGTGTTCAGTGAATGCAACAGAGGCATGACACCAGACCAATCAGAGAGTTGCATGGAAATAAACGTGTGCTTGTGTCATTCAAACTCGGCTCTGTGTGTGTGTGGCAATAGCGCATTTAGTGTGATAGAGAGAGAGGGAGAGAGAGAGGGGGAGGGAGGGACCGGTGCCAGCATGGACGTGTTGTTAGCATCTGGTTAGCTAGCTGCACTAACGGACATATGGAGCTGTTTGTTCCACAAGAAGCTGGAGGAGAGTCCTCTCCTCTCAGACTGAGAGACTCAGGTGAGCTAAAGGACTCTCTGAGTGTTTAGATACTTAACTTTAGTCCAAGTTATCTCAGTGGGTCTCAAACGGTTTGGTCACAAATTATTCAAAAGATTATTTCCGCGCACACCTTCATATGATCATTATAGTTATTAAAAAAATAAGAGAATAAAGGAAAAACGTTATGAAATACTATATGGCAGTAAAACAAGAATAGAGTTTAAATGGAGTGATTAGTAAAATATCCATAAAGAAAAAGTACATCTGTTTACAGTTCTGCTTCATATGGGTGTTGAGAGAGGTATCCATAGATTCTTCATTTTGCTCTCAAAGTGCACCAGATTGATGCTTTTAACTTAATATTTTAAAAAAATCTTCCCGGGGGAGCATCCCCCGGACCCCCCTAGAGGAGGTGAGGTCCCCACTCATAAAAAATACCACTTTACCCCTGCCTATATGCGTGAGCTGATTATCGAGCATTCATTGTAACAGTCGCGGGTGTACTGTGTGTGTGCGTGTGGGGAGTGTTGCAGTAAAATGCCACTGTAGTGCCGCCGCCACTGTGGGCTAAGCCCGAATGTTTTCAGGTCCAGGCGACGCCCCTGGTGCCAGGTGTGATTCACATGGGGGATTGGGCACATAAGGGGGGGAACACATCTAGAGTATGTGTGTGTGTGTGTGTGTGTGTGTGTGTGTGTGTGTGTGTGTGTGTGTGTGTGTGTGTGTGTGTGTGTGTGTGTGTGTGTGTGTGTGTGTGTGTGTGTGTTGTGTGTGTGTGTGTGTTGTGTGCATTTAGAGCAGGGGTGCCCACACTTTTTCAGCTTTGGAGCTACTTTGAAAATGACCAAGCCCAAATGATCTACCTACAGGGCCGTCCCTGCCCATCTGGGGGGGGGGGGGTGTGATAGTGGACTAAGCGGTGGATAAACTATGGCACGCTTACACTAATTGTGCCGCACTAGCGCTTCAGATGAGGAGGTGAGGCCCCTCATAACTGCATGAACCCGTATGGCACAATACAACTCTGTACATTTATACCCTTTCTGTAGTAGATATGTATAAATTGGCTAACTAGGTCATCAGCTCGTCGGTGATTTGCAGCCCATGCGTGCAGGGAACTGCGTGTTAGACAAGATGAGATCTCAGACTGGCTTACCTGTACGTCAATCAAGTGGCAAATGCCAGTAAGTAAGGATGGATGATAGGCTATATTTAAAAATGCCATGCGATCTACCCACACTACCTTCGACGTATTGGACACCCCTGGTTTAGAGCGATGCGATAATAGCGATTAGAGCGAAGCGAATATTCGCATTGCGTCCGGTGTGAACGCAGCATATTGTTAAGGTCAGGGTTCATACACTTTTTCACCAATGATTTTCTCCAGACCTTTACCTAATTTCCATGACTAAAAAAATTACTCTGTCTCAGCGGTACCACTGAAAATGGTTTATTTTAACATGGAACAGGAAATAAGGTCTGCATCTGAAACATGTTGTGCCTATCTAAAACAAATCAAATAGGCTTACTAGCTTCTACACGCTACAGCAACTCAAATCTCTCACCAGCAAAACACCTCGTCAGTTAAATGCCATTTTACGTTTCATTACTATACGATACAGTATTTATTATCATTATAGTATTACTTTCGGCGATCAGATAAAATATAAATTATATTTGATGCAACTTTAGTTACATTTCCATGACTTTTCCAAAACTTGGGAAAAATATTGTTTTCCAGGGCCTGGAATTAGCATTTTGAATTTCCATGACTTTTCCAGGTTTTTAATGACCGTAAGAACCCTGGAAGGTACAACAAAGAATATCCATTAATGCTGACCATTTGAACTGTTTATCTACATTTTGGATTCTTGTTCCACATTCCTGATCTTAATCTGCAAAGTAACTAATGTATAATAATTGCAGTTAAAAGCACAAAACGTGTTTCCAAAATGAAGTAAAGTAGAATTTAAATTAGCAAAATAATGGAGATACAGAAGTACTTTTCACCACATGAAATATCATCATCAACAATACTTTTCCGATCATTTTAATCTTCGTTTGAACTGATTTGAACACATCTCGCAGCTCCGTCACTTCCTGTATCTGCTCCGTCACTTCCTGTATCTGCTCCGTCACTTCCTGTATCTGCTCCGTCACTTCCTGTATCTACTCCGTTACTTCCTGTATCTGCTCCGTCACTTCCTGTATCTACTCCGTTACTTCCTGTGTCTGCTCCGTTACTTCCTGTGTCTGCTCCGTCACTTCCTGTTCACTTGGCCCCTATCAGCCTGAGGGTCCAGCCCCAGTCACAGGGCATCTCTCTGGGTGTGAGGGGGGGCAGACGGACCCTCAGACATCCACCAGAGGGCGCTGCCTCCCACTGCAGGGGCCCGCTCCCAGCAGCTCCACCTGCAGAAACAACAACATACACAAATAATGTATTTGGAATCATTTGAAATTCTTACTGTTGCAGCAAAAAAAGCAATAACTAGAAATGTCTCAAAGCGGACATTTCTTCTCTCGACAACTGGTACGACAAAGTTCATGAGATGTATGTTATGGAAAGAATCACTTTCTCAACGAGGCTTCAGGAAAACACATTTGAGGAAATATGGAACAAGTGGAGAAATGAGATAACCCAAAGACGACCATGTGAGATGTGTGTATGTGAACGTACATGTTTGTATATATTTATATATATATATGAGTACCTGAGTGAGCCAAGGTACAGCCACAGGTTCACTCGAACCACAAATCCATCTTTGGGCCACTCCAGGAAAATGGCAAGATGATTTTCTTCCTGCGGTCTGAACGTGTACCTGAAACACAGGAGGAGGAAAAAGTGGTAAAAATGAGCGGAAATAATTTTTCACGTAATCTGAAGAAAGTATTCTAGTTTTCTGGGCATTTACATCACGTCTACATTTACATTATTTAATTTTACATTCTGTTCTTGTACATATCAATTATTTTTACACGTATAGAGACTTCTAGCAATATTTTGTTTTTGTATTTGTGTATTTTATTATATAGTTTGCATTGTTGGAGGAGCTCAGGTCAGAAGGATTTCATTGCCATTTCTACCCTGTAGCTTTGAATGCTCTCCCCGTCTGTAATTTATATATATAAATATATTTACATATATAAATATATGTTATCAACAAAGGCCCTTTAAAAGCCATCACACTCCCCCATGGGGAAATTCAGGAGTTAAAAGCAGCTCCTTAGTCTTCATACGATGAGGAGTATGATTTAAAGGTCCCATATCATGGCCATTTCTACTGATCATAATTCCATCGTTGAGGTCTACTAAATAGATTTACATTGTTCAATGTTCCAAACTCACATTGGTTTCTCATACAGCATCTCTGTATAGTATGTGTATTCACTCTCTGTCCTACACGCCTTGTTGGAGCTCCTGCCCCCGCCCCCCCCCCTCCCTATGAGCCCAGTGGCCATCTGCGAGACACAGCGAAACCCAGCCCGAACACACACACACACCTGCAGCCTGGCTGGGAGTTAGTGTGTGTGCTCACACACCGACTCACAGCCTCGCCGCGTCCCGGAGCTGCAGCTGAGAAAAGATTGAGTGTGTGTGAGGAAGTCAGTGGATTGGTCAATTTGGACAAATGGGTCCATTTGGGTATGGGCACGTCACTGTACCCAGGAAGAAAAAGAGAAATGTCCAACGAGGCGTTCTGGGGCAGCATAGACAGGTCTTCTCTGTGTTAGAGTTTTACTCCCTCAGGGTGAACTTTGAGGGTTTGAGACTCTTTGCAGACCGTTTACATGCAGAAGCTTCAGAACACAAGGGGACGGGTCAGAACCAGAAAAGCATGACATGGGACCTATAATATAAATAACTGGGTATGTATGTATTATTATGTACAATCATTCATATTTTTTGTTGGCCTTATGATGTCTCAAATTGGAAGCATTTTAGTTTTCACTTCATACAGCATTGTAAATTGCATGAAATGATGAGCGGTTTTGTTTTGTTTTAATTTTGTTTTATGTATGTTTTGTGTGTGAGGACGACAGGAAGAATAGCCAATGCTAATGCTAATGGGGATCTTAATAAAGAATAAAGAATAACCTAATAAATGTTCTCACCACAGGTTAGGGGTCCGGCTGTCGTTCTGCGCCTCCATGGCGTGGTGTTATAGATCGCCCCCCCGTTGACCTGCAGCCAGAGACCCATCTGTCTGAGTCTCTCCTCGCTGAGGGGGGGGATCCTCCCGTCGGGGTCGGACCCACGTTCATCAGGAGGTTCCCCCCAAGGGACAACCGTCTCCACCAGCATCTACACACACATATATATATATATTATTAAAGGTCTCCTATTATCCTCTTCTTCATCAATATATCACAGGTCTCAGATATATCCAGAGCCTGTTTCTGATTGGCTGAAACACCAAACAGATCATTGCAGCATTACCCATAATCCCTCTGTTTCAGCCCTGTTTCCAAAGTGCTGATTCTCTGTCTGTTACTTTAGATGAAAATAAGGAGCCCCTCCCCGCCCCTCTGAGAGACATTTGGTTACAAAGAACTCAATGGTGCTCTAGGAGGAGATTCAGGTGATAAGGTGGGGGGGGGGGGGTTACCTTGGTTGCTGATTGGCTAATGGTTACACAAGACAAAACATCGTTATGACATCATCAAGTGGCCAAAATCTGATCAGCTCATTTTCAGACAGGTTTTTATAGAAATGGATCAAAAAGAGAGAGAATCTTTGTTCCTGAAACTTTCAGAGTCTCTTTCCACAGAGGGGACACATGTTGATGAGAAGAGACATGAAGAAGAGGGGACACATGTTGATGTAGAAGAGACATGAAGAAGAGGGGACACATGTTGATGAAGAAGAGACATGAAGAAGAGGGGACACATGTTGATGAAGAAGAGACATGAAGAAGAGGGGACACATGTTGATGAAGAAGAGACATGAAGAAGAGGGGACACATGTTGATGTAGAAGAGACATGAAGAAGAGGGGACACATGTTGATGAAGAAGAGACATGAAGAAGAGGGGACACATGTTGATGAAGAAGAGACATGAAGAAGAGGGGACACATGTTGATGAAGAAGAGACATGAAGAAGAGGGGACACATGTTGATGTAGAAGAGACATGGAGAAGAGGGACACATGTTGATGAAGAAGAGACATGAAGAAGAGGGGACACATGTTGATGAAGAAGAGACATGGAGAAGGGGACACATGTTGATGAAGAAGAGACATGAAGAAGAGGGGACACATGTTGATGAGAAGAGACATAGAAGAAGAGGGGACACATGTTGATGAAGAAGAGACATGAAGAAGAGGGACACATGTTGATGAAGAAGAGACATGAAGAAGAGGGGACACATGTTGATGTAGAAGAGACATGAAGAAGAGGGGACACATGTTGATGAAGAAGAGACATGAAGAAGAGGGGACACATGTTGATGTAGAAGAGACATGAAGAAGAGGGGACACATGTTGATGTAGAAGAGACATGAAGAAGAGGGGACACATGTTGATGTAGAAGAGACATGAAGAAGAGGGGACACATTGATGTAGAAGAGACATGAAGAAGAGGGGACACATGTTGATGTAGAAGAGACATGAAGAAGAGGGACACATGTTGATGTAGAAGAGACATGAAGAAGAGGGGACACATGTTGAGTAGAAGAGACATGAAGAAGAGGGGACACATGTTGATGAGAAGAGACATGAAGAAGAGGGGACACATGTTGATGTAGAAGAGACATGAAGAAGAGGGGACACATGTATGTAGAAGAGACATGAAGAAGAGGGGACACCATGCTGATGAAGAAGAGACATGAAGAAGAGGGGACACATGTTGATGTAGAAGAGACATGAAGAAGAGGGGACACATGTTGATGTAGAAGAGACATGAAGAGGAGGGGACACATGTTGATGTAGAAGAGACATGAAGAAGAGGGGACAACATGCTGATGAAAGAAGAACATGAAGAAGAGGGGACACATGTTGATGTAGAGAGACATGAAGAAGAGGGACACATGTTTGATGTAGAAGAGACATGAAGAAGAGGGGACACATGCTGATGAAGAAGAGACATGAAGAAGAGGGGACACATGTGTGTAGAAGAGACATGAAGAAGAGGGGACACATGTTGATTAGAAGAGACATGAGAAGAGGGGACACATGTTGATGTAGAAGAGACATGAAGAAGAGGGGACACATGTTGATGTAGAAGAGACATGAAGAAGAGGGACACATGTTGATGAAGAAGAGACATGAAGAAGAGGGGACACATGTTGATGTAAGAAGAGACATGAAGAAGAGGGACACATGTTGATGAAGAGAGACATGAAGAAGAGGGGACACATGGTGATGTAGAAGAGACATGAAGAAGAGGGGGACACATGTTGATGTAGAAGAGAGATGAAGAAGAGGGGACCATGTGATGTAGAAGAGACATGAAGAAGAGGGGACACATGTTGATGTAGAAGAGACAAGAGAAGAGGGGACACATGTTGATGTAGAAGAGACATGAAGAAGAGGGGACACATGTTGATGTAGAAGAGACATGAAGAAGAGGGGACACATGTTGATGAAGAAGAGACATGAAGAAGAGGGGACACATGTTGATGTAGAAGAGACATGAAGAAGTGGATTTGTATAATAGGTGACCTTTAAATCATATATTATAATCATATTGTAAAAAAAATAAAACCACTTTTATATATATTTTTTAATAGTATATTTTTATTTAATTGTAATAATTCTTCGATTCGATTTTCATATTTCTTGATTTTTTATATATAATATTATTTTGTATCTTTATGGCTGCAACTAAAGCCAGAACATAGTTCATCAGCAGGTTCCCTTCTAATTGAGATTTTTGTTAAAAATATTTACAGTATTTATTTCTTAATTATCAAACTATTTTTTAAATTATTTTTTATTTCTAATGCCTATTTTTTAATTTCTAATTATTAATAAAGCAGTATGTTATAATTATTTTTGTTAACTAATAATAAATATTTGTCATTCTTTATTTTTCATGATTAATACCTATTTTTAAATTCTTTATTTGTATTATTATTAAATATGTTGTATTTGTATTATTAATAAATATATATACACCTTTTTTTATTATTTACATATGTTTTATTGTTTATTTTCTTTGTTATTATTATAATAAATATCTCTCTTCTCACGGCTACGAGTCCCTGGATGCTCATGTAGTCTTTGAGCACTGCGTTGCGTCTGTATCCCCACGACTTCCTGTCGAGGGTCATGCAGTTTTCCCACTTGTGTGTCATCAGGTGTCCCGGCAGGTATCGGTCGCTGCAGGTGTAAAAACCTCCGTGTTTGCAGATGGATCCGAAGCCCCAGCGGTCGTTCGTCAACCACCGTGTCGCGCACAGGACTGTGGGAAATAACACGTGAGAATAGAGAAAATGCTGAGAAATTTATGAGAAAAACGTCAGAATTCGGCAACTTTGAGAAGTTCAGGATTGAAGATTTTGCGAAAAAAAATCTGAATTTTGAGAATTTCTAAATCAAGTCAGACTGTTTCGATTTTCTGAAAAACTTTTAAAAAAAAGTGGGTTTTGAGGAAAATAAAGTTTTAAAAAAACAATTTTGAGAAGAAAGTAAGAATTTGTGATTTTGAGAAAAATGTAAAATAATGGTTGCTTCAACCTTGGGCTGCTGTGCTCTCAGTGTTCTGTGTGAATCTCTCCTGTACGATATCTTAGTAACAGTAACTAAAGGTCGATCTCTCCTGTACGATATCTTAGTAACAGTAACTAAGTGTCCGATCTCCTGTACGATATCTGTAACAGTAACTAAAGTGTCTGATCTCTCCTGTACGATATCTTAGTAACAGTAACTAAAGTGTCTGATCTCTCCTGTACGATATCTTAGTAACAGTAACTAAAGTGTCGATCTCTCCTGTACGATATCTAGTAACAGTAACTAAAGTGTCTGATCTCTCCTGGAGATATCTTAGTAACAGTAACTAAAGTGTCTGATCTCCCTGTACGATATCTTAGTAACAGTAACTAAAGTGTCCGATCTCTCCTGACGATATCTTAGTAACAGTAACTAAAGTGTCCGATCCTCCTGTACGATATCTTAGTAACAGTAACTAAGTGTCTGATCTCTCCTACGATATCTTAGTAGCAGTAACTAAAGTGTCTGATCTCTCCTGTACGATATCTTAGTAACAGTAACTAAAGTGTCTGATCTCCCTGTACGATATCTTAGTAACGGTAACTAAAGTGTCTGATCTCTCCTGTACGATATCTTAGTAACAGTAACTAAAGTGTCTGATCTCTCCTGTACGATATCTTAGTAACAGTATCTAAAGTGTCTGATCTCTCCTGTACGATATCTTAGTAACAGTAACTAAAGTGTCTGATCTCTCCTGTACGATATCTTAGTAACAGTAACTAAGTGTCTGATCTCTCCTGTAGGATATTTAACAGTAACTAAAGTGTCCGATCTCTCCTGTACGATATCTTAGTAACAGTAACTAAAGTGTCTGATCTCTCCTGTACGATATCTTAGTAACAGTAACTAAAGTGTCTGATCTCTCCTGTACGATATCTTAGTAACAGTAACTAAAGTGTCTGATCTCTCCTGTACGATATCTTAGTAACAGTAACTAAAGTGTCCGATCTCTCCTGTACGATATCTTAGTAACAGTAACTAAAGTGTCTGATCTCTCCTGTACGATATCTTAGTAACAGTAACTCAAGTGTCTGATCTCTCCTGTACGATATCTTAGTAACAGTAACTAAAGTGTCTGATCTCTCCTGTACGATATCTTAGTAACAGTAACTAAAGTGTCTGATCTTCCTGTACGATATCTTAGTAACAGTAACTAAAGTGTCTGATCTCTCCTGTACGATATCTTAGTAACAGTAACTAAGTGTCTGATCTCTCCTGTACGATATCTTAGTAACAGTAAATAAAGTGTCTGATCTCTCCTGTACGATATCTTAGTAACAGTAACTAAAGTGTCTGATCTCTCCTGTACGATATCTTAGTAACAGTAACTAAAGTGTCTGATCTCTCCTGTACGATATCTTAGTAACAGTAACTAAAGTGTCTGATCTCTCCTGTACGATATCTTAGTAACAGTAACTAAAGTGTCTGATCTCTCCTGTACGATATCTTAGTAACAGTAACTAAGTCTGATCTCTCCTGTACGATATCTTAGAACAGTAACTAAAGTGTCTGATCTCTCCTGTACGATATCTTAGTAACAGTAACTAAGTGTCTGATCTCTCCTGTACGATATCTTAGAAACAGTAACTCAAGTGTCTGATCTCTCCTGTACGATATCTTAGTAAACTGTAACTAAAGTGTCTGATCTCTCTCCTGTACGATATCTTAGTAACAGTAACTAAAGTGTCTGATCTCTCCTGTACGATATCTTAGTAACAGTAACTCAAGTGTCTGATCTCTCCTGTACGATATCTTAGTAACAGTAACTCAAGTGTCTGATCTCTCTGTACGATATCTTAGTAACAGTAACTAAAGTGTCTGATCTATCCTGTACGATATCTTAGTAACAGTAAATAAAGTGTCTGATCTCTCCTGTACGATATCTAGTAACAGTAATAAAGTGTCTGATCTCTCCTGTACGATATCTTAGTAACAGTAACTAAAGTTCTGATCTCTCCTGTACGATATCTTAGTAACAGTAACTAAAGTGTCTGATCTCTCCTGTACGATATCTTAGTAACAGTAACAAGTGTCCGATCTCTCCTGTACGATATCTTAGTAACAGTAACTAAAGTGTCTGATCTCTCCTGTACGATATCTTAGTAACAGTAACTAAAGTGTCCGATCTCTCCTGTAGATATCTTAGTAACAGTACTAAAGTGTCTGATCTCTCCTGTACGATATCTTAGTAACAGTAACTAAAGTGTCGATCTCTCCTGTACGATCTTAGTAACAGTAACTAAAGTGTCTGATCTCTCCTGTACGATATCTTAGTAACAGTAACTAAAGTGTCTGATCTCTCCTGTACGATATCTTAGTAACAGTAACTAAAGTGTCCGATCTCTCCTGTACGATATCTTAGTAACAGTAACTAAAGTGTCCGATCTCTCCTGTACGATATCTTAGTAACAGTAACTAAAATGTCTGATCTCTCCTGTACGATATCTTAGTAACAGTAACTAAAGTGTCTGATCTCTCCTGTACGATATCTTAGTAACAGTAACTAAAGTGTCTGATCTCTCCTGTACGATATCTTAGTAACAGTAACTAAAGTGTCTGATCTCTCCTGTACGATATCTTAGTAACAGTAACTAAAGTGTCTGATCTCTCCTGTACGATATCTTAGTAACAGTAAACTAAAGTGTCTGATCTCTCCTGTACGATATCTGTAGTAACAGTAACTAAAGTGTCTGATCTCTCCTGTACGATATCTTAGTAACAGTAACTAAAGTGTCTGATCTCTCCAGTAGATATCTTAGTAACAGTAACTAAAGTGTCTGATCTCTCCTGTACGATATCTTAGTAACAGTAACTAAAGCGTCTGATCTCTCCTGTACGATATCTTAGTAACAGTAACTAAAGTGTCTGATCTCTCCTGTACGATATCTTAGTAACAGTAACTAAAGTGTCCGATCTCTCCTGTACGATATCTTAGTAACAGTAACTAAAGTGTCTGATCTCTCCTGTACGATATCTTAGTAACAGTAACTAAAGTGTCTGATCTCTCCTGTACGATATCTTAGTAACAGTAACTAAAGTGTCTGATCTCTCCTGTACGATATCTTAGTAACAGTAAATAAAGTGTCTGATCTCTCCTGTACGATATCTTAGTAACGGTAACTAAAGTGTCTGATCTCTCCTGTACGATATCTTAGTAACAGTAACTAAAGTGTCTGATCTCTCCTGTACGATATCTTAGTAACAGTAACTAAAGTGTCTGATCTCCTGTACGATATCTTAGTAACAGTAACTAAAGTGTCTGATCTCTCCTGTACGATATCTTAGTAACAGTAACTAAAGTGTCTGATCTCTCCTGTACGATATCTTAGTAACAGTAAATAAAGTGTCGATCTCTCCTGTACGATATCTTAGTAACAGTAACTAAAGTGTCTGATCTCCTGTACGATATCTTAGTAACAGTAACTAAAGTGTCTGATCTGTCCTGTACGATATCTTAGTAACGGTAACTAAAGTGTCTGATCTCTCCTGTACGATATCTTAGTAACAGTAACTAAAGTGTCTGATCTGTCCTGTACGATATCTTAGTAACAGTAACTAAAGTGTCCGATCTCTCCTGTACGATATCTTAGTAACAGTAACTAAAGTGTCTGATCTCTCCTGTAAATTTTTTAGTAAAAGTAAATCTTTAAATCGCAGATTATCCCTTTTCCTGCCAAGGAAACAAATACATCTTTGTTTTTAAATATTTATGAACAGCCCGTTATCACACTTACGTTTAATGAAATTCTCAAAATTCTGACTTTTTTTTCTCAAAATCTCAAAATTCTGACTTTTCTTTTACAAAAAAACTCAAAAATCTTTCAAAGAAATCTCAGAATTATGACTTTTTCTCAAATAAAACATAAAGTGTATGATCTCTCCTGTAGGTTACCTGTCGTTGTAGAGCCAGGCCAGGAACCCGGTGCTGTTCCAGTACGAGTCGGGAGCGTCTCCGTCTCCGTCCGACCACAGAACCTCGGGTTTGTACTTCGTGATGAGCTCGTAAAGCTCGGGCAGCGTCTTACTGGAGGGGAAGAGGTTTGTTTTGAAGCCGTTAGCAGCGTCCTGCTCGAACAGCGGGTTGAACCATTCGAACAGAGAGTGGTACAGTCCGAGCCGCAGGTCGCTGTTCTCTCGCAGCGCCGTCGCCACCTCGTCTACCAGATCTCTCTTCGGACCCACGTCCACAGAGTTCCAGTTCCACGAGGTCTTCGAGCCCCACAGCGTGAAACCTGAACATATTAAACAATGCATCACTAATATGTGCAATTATAGCTTAGTTTAAGCGCTTTGAAATTGGGTTAGAAAGAGCATTTGCGCTACTGTTTCAGAAATAATGCTTGATGTGGTTTGGAACAGGATGGTGTTTAATCACGGCAGCATTTAGCTGTATCTGCCGGTAGAATTCTGAGCAGGCATTAGCTCCCCCGCTCTCCCGCGTTTCTTTAACAGGGCTGGAATAGAGGGATATGAGGGATGTCTAAAATACATGATATGTTTGTATTTTGAGCAAAAAAACATGTTTTTATATATTTGTATATATCTGAGACCCATAATATATGCCTACAAATAGCATAATAGGAGACCTTTAAAGTGTAGCACAAAAGTTCAAGTAGAATCAAATCTGTTCAGCAGGATGTCTCGTACCTTCGTGGTGTTTCGTGGTCAGGACGATGTATTTTGCTCCCGATGAGGCGAATATGTCGGTCCACTCTTTGGCATCGAAGAACTCTGCGGTGAACTGTGGAGCGAAGTCCTGATACTTAAAGTCTGGAGGATAATTCTTCTTCATGAAGTCAACGTACGGCTGCAGCTTCTGCTTCTGCCAGTACCACCTGACCAGAGAGGGACAAGTACACATCCTTTACTCAAGTAGAAGTACAGATACTCGTGTTTAAAAATAGTAAAAGTAGAAGTACTGACTAAACTTCTTTACTCAAGTAAAAGTAAAGAGGCTTTGAAATGTACTTCAGTAAAAAGTACCCATAACTAGCAGCTGTTTTAAAGAGTACCTGACCTCCCTTTATATGAATAGAACAATAATGTCATTGTTAGCTAATGAATGTTTCCATGCTGAACAACGGCAACATGACAACGTTTTCATTGGTCCCTCTTCTTTAGAGAAGACCAGGAAATGATGGATACACGGATCGTGTTCAAATCAATAGGCACGCAATGACTCTAAATAATAATGATCACGCCACCAAACACACATTCAAACTAAAGGAACCAGCCTGTTTGGAAAATGTAAGAAGTAGAAAGTAAAGGTATTTGGGTTCAACATGTAAGAAGTAGAAAGTACAGGTATTTGGGTTCAACATGTAAGAAGTAGAAAGTACAGGTATTTGTGTTCAACATGTAAGAAGTAGAAAGTACAGGTATTTGTGTTCAAAATGTAAGAAGTAGAGAGTACAGGTATTTGTGTTCAAAATGTAAGAAGTAGAAAGTACAGGTATTTGTGTTCAAAATGTAAGAAGTAGAGAGTACAGGTATTTGTGTTCAAAATGTAAGAAGTAGAAAGTACAGGTATTTGTGTTCAAAATGTAAGAAGTAGAAAGTACAGGTATTTGTGTTCAAAATGTAAGAAGTCAAAGTAAAAAGTCGTCAGAAAAATAAGTAGTGGAGTAAAGTACTGATACCAGAAACTGTACAGAAACGAAGTATATATATATATAGTTAAAGTTGACCCTTTTATATAGGGTTATACAAAAATGAACTGAAAAGGTACGTTTATATAACGATTAAATTTGACTTTAGCCTTATCTAACTGTCAATATGCGTGTCATTTTACTTATAAACTGTTAATGGATGCAGGACTTGTAACAAAGTATTTCTACAAATTTGGTATAGTTACTTTTAATTCAGTAAAAATATCTGAGTATTCTCCCACCTCTATACTTAAAGGTGGAGGTACGTTTGAGAAACCGCTCGAGATACACTTGTTGTTATATTCCATGGAATGCTCTTAACATCCGATAGCAATGAATATCTTAAGTGCTTTGACAAAAATCCATAAAAAAATGTCATCTGTGGAAGCCGTAATACTGTAAAAAGTACGACAATCATTTTAGCCGGCCCGGCTAAAATAACTGGATGGCCTACCTGCTGTCACTTTTCACATGTGCTCTTTTATTAAATCAACTAAATGCTTTCATTTGAAGTGTGAGTTTAGTGTTTTTGACCCTAAGAAAGACTGATGCATTAATCAATAACAATAATCCACAGCTCCTCTCTCTGCTCCAGAGGATACAAGTACTGTACAAGATCTGAGTACTTCTACTTTACTCAAGTACAAGACCTGAGTGGTTCTACTTTTACTCAAGTACAAGATCTGAGTACTTCTACTTTTACTCAAGTACAAGATCTGAGTACTTCTACTTTTACTCAAGTACAAGACCTGAGTACTTCTACTTTTACTCAAGTACAAGATCTGAGTACTTCAACTTTTACTGAGTACTAAATCCTCACCAGAACCACTCGCTGCCGAAGCTTGGCACGGAGAAAACTCCCCAATGGATGAAGATGCCGAACTTCGCCTGGTCGAACCATTCGGGCAGCGGCCGGCTGTCAAGCGAACTCCAGTTCGGCTCGAACTTCGCTCGGCTGGAGCAAAACAGCACCGAGAAGAAGAGGAAGAAACACACCGATCCAGCTGCCATCTTTCACCACAAAATCACGAGTGTTGCTCAAATATCCGGGGTACTGAGGAACCATCACGTGATGAAGCACAACGTTTAAAATACAATAATAAGAGTCAAGAGACATCAAATAACAACAGAGCAGAGCAGTGAGGAAGAGAAGCTGCGGTGATAAAAAAGGGTAGCGGCTCCTTTAAATCAGTTGGAACGTTCAGTCAGGTGACCCTCGGCAAGTTTGCTGAGTCTCGACCAATCACGTGAGATGGAACGCCTCTTCCCCTCTGGTTCGACCAATCACGTGGCATGGAACGCCTCTTCCCGTGGCAACGCTGCGCAGTACTCCACTACGCATGCGCAGTCCGCCTCGCTTTTGCAGAATAAGGTATTGTTTTGATCGTTTTTTAAAGCATGCTTTGAACGCTACGCTGTGTCCACATGCAGGGATACGTTGACTGCCACTGTCACATCTCCTCCAAGGATTTTGACAAGGTTAGTATAACATTTAAAGCACATTAAGTGTTTATTTTGTACATGAAATGTCTATTAAGCGACACATGTTCCTCTTTCTGTTGTCAGGACTTAGAGGAGGTGGTGGAGAGTTCAAAACAGGTGAGTGGTGTCAGCTACAGAGTTTACTGAAGTACAGAAACAGTCTATAACAAGTAGCATTTAATAGGTGTTACTAGGATCCTCTTTAGGTGATGCAGCAATAGAAAAACACCAACATATAACTACAGCATTTCTTTAACCTACTACAATATGTTGTATTAACCCTATCTACTTCTGTATCAGTAAACACAATTACTAACCTAGAGTGAATTTTTTTAACATATTCCTATGCATACAAAATAAATACTAACTCTTTTAGTGTTGGTATCAATCAGAATCAGGTGTATTAACAAGTAGGTTGACACGTACGAGGAATTTGACTTGATGTCATGGTGCATAAGTAAACCAACAATTAAAAACACATTTTAAGAAAACTATAATAACATTAAAAAGCTTCTTTTTTTTATTATTCAGTGTTGGTGATTGATCATCGTTATTAGCACTTTATAAATAACATGTTTTTTATTTCCCAGGCTGGATTGTTAGCCATATTAGCCGTAGCCGAACATGCTGGGGAATTTGAGAAGATCATTGAGTTGTCACAGAGGTACTATAACTATCAGACTGAAATTAATCAAATGTTTTCTTTGTACTGATGACTCTCTTCTTCTCAGGTTTCCAGGTTTTATTTTCCCGTGCCTGGGAGTCCACCCGGTTCAGGAAGTTTCCCCGGAGCAGCAGAGGGCGCGTCTCTCCAGGTAAACTCAAATTTAAAGGGTCAGATTGTGGGAGAGCAATTTGGGGTGAAGTGTCTCAGGGACACAACGACATGCTGACTGCAGTGAGACTCGAACTTGCTATCCCCTGATTGAAGTCCAGCACACTAACCACTGAGCCACAGCCGTCCACGCTCATACATGCTCAGAAACACATACACTAACCTTTTATCTGTGGATGTCCTGCTCATTGGATCTTGAGTTCAAAGACAGAAAACTGAGAAAATAATGGTGTAATGCTAAAGGATGGAGAATTAGAGAGAGGAGTTAGTAGCTAAGGACAAGCATGGTTGAGACACCATTAAATATGACCTAGGGTGAAACTGACCTGGGTTGAGATGTCGAAAAATATTACATTACTTGTTAGACGCTTTTATCCAAGCGACTTACATATTCAATACTGTGGGCAATCCCCACAGGAGCAATTTGGGGTGAAGTGTCTCAGGGACACAACGACATGCTGACTGCAGTGGGGTTTTGAACCTGTGCTCCCCTGATCCGAAAACCACGCACAACCACTGCACCACCGCCTCCGTGTCAAAATATGATTGGTAGGGGAATTCAGGATGGGAGAAGAAATAATGGTGTCTTACGTAATGGAGAGCCTGAGACTCCCCTAGTACCTGAGATCAACCGATACTCCACTAATTAGATTATTCCTGGGATGAAAGAGAATTAGGCTACACACACACACCACACACACACACACACACACACACACACACCACACACACCACACACAACACACAACACACACACACACACGCCCAACTTCAGAGATTTCTTCCGCAACAAAATCACACAAATGATTACAAATAATCACATGTGTACACCTGTAGTGGTGTATAGTCAGCAGGTAGTGTTTGTTTGAGTTGGCGAGCAAGAGTTCAGATTCTAAATTCCTTCAGGCAAACTAGATTTTGATTATTGACTTTATAAATTAATTGATTAATTATTGATTAAATAATTACATTTCTTCTTCTTAATTGGACCTCCTCACGACCAAAGTACAACTTAATTTGTATGTTTTAATGAAGGTTTAAAGCATAATAAATATAAGTATCTGTGTTTCCTGCAGGATCTAGATGCTGCTCTGCCTTTAATAGAGAATACAAAGACCAGCTGGTGGCCATCGGAGAGGTACGATATACATTATCTCTGATTTTATTTTCCATTTTTTTACTGCACATATTTTATTTCAATGTAAATACTGCTATATATATTATTTTTTATTTAATTCATATTTTTTTAATGTTATTATAGTTTCTTCAAATAGTTTTCTATCTGTGTTTTTTTTATGTATGCACCATACCAAGTAACAATTCCTCGTATGTGTTCAACCTGGAAAATAAACCTGATTCTGATGATATATCAATATGACAGTCTTGCACTAATGTACATTCCAAAGATATTGAAGTGACTGTTATTTTGTATATTTTGATTGTTTGTGTTTTTTTATCTTAATGTGTGCATATGTATAAATGTGTCTGTTGATTGTGTATATATAGGATATACATATTTTATACATATTTTATATATATTTGTATTTTAGTATTCTGGATTGTGGGAAACGGTATTTGGATCTCTCTGCACACATTAAGTCCTAAATATAAGCACAACAATCAACAAAATAACAGTCACTTCAATGTCTTTGGGAAATGTACATTAGTGCCAGTGTCTGGTGCTTGAATTGAGTGATGATATATCTGTGTATAGACTATTCTGCACTGTTTCTATTATATTCTGTTCTATTATACTTTACTGTATTTACTTACGCACTATTATCTGTGTTATTGTGTTGCTCTGTTGGAGGAGCCTGTGACCTCAGATGTTCATTCTCATAACTACACTGTAGCTATGTACGCATGACAATTAAAGCCTTGAAACTTGATACTTGAAGCAGTCTTGCCTTTATTAAACTCTCCCCCCTGTGGTGCAGGTCGGTCTGGATTTCACGCCCCGGTTTGTGAGAGGCGAGACGGATAAAGACGTCCAGAGGAAAGTTCTGATCCGTCAGGCTCAGATCGCCAAAGAGCTGGATCTGCCTCTGTGAGTAAAGATGGAGGAAATAACCAGAAAGATAAGATCAGATCAGAAGTACTTTGTTCATCCCAATCTGGGACATGTTTGCGTTGCAGCAGCATAAAAAGACATGGCATTGTACATAAGAGAAATGAAACGACTAGAAATAAACAATCCAACATGTAAACATCTGAAATAGAAAAACCTCGAGACTGGACTACTGCAACGCTCTGTATGTGGGTATGGACCAGGCCTCAATTAGACGCCTGCAGCTAGTCAAAACGCAGCTGCACGTTTGCTGACTGGCCACAAAAAGCGTGACCACATCACCCCAATTCTGGCCTCACTGCACTGGCTTCCAGTTCGGTTCAGAATTGATTTTAAACTCCTTTTATTTGTTTTTAAAGCCCTAAATGGGCTGGCTCCGGCCTATATAGCTGAACTCCTCCAGCGCTACACCCCAGCCAGAGCTTTAAGGTCTGCTGACCAGCTGCTGGTAGTGCCCAAGACCAGGCTCAAAACCTGAGGGCACCAAGCCTTCGCAGCAGCTGGCCCTAGGCTCTGGAACACTCTGCCCCTCCATGTGAGGTCGGCCCAGACCCTAGGGTTTAAATCTACTCTTAAAACACACTTCTTCTCTCTGGCCTTCTAGTCAGAGCGGAGCACGACTCCTGACTTTTCCCTGTGTTTTTTATATTTCTGTTGTAAATTATTGTCTTTTATTGTGATTGTTAATGTGTTTTATTACATGTACAGCACTTTGGCTCGACCAAAAATCGCTTTTAAATGTGCTTTATAAATAAAACTTGATTTGATTTGATGGAGGAAACCTGAACTCTGATTAGATCCCACTATAAAACAACAAATAAATGATTCACATGTAGTTTATTAAATCCCATTTTCATGGACACAATATGCGGTTAATATGCAATGCCAAATGTTTATCTTATTGATACACATATTAAATACATGCAGAGATATTTTTAAGAGCTTATTAAAGAGTATTTACAGTCTCAGTTGGTGCAGGAAATGTATGTTTTTTATTTCCAGAAATGTTCACTCCCGTTCTGCAGGACGACCCACCATCCAGCTGCTCAGGGAACTAGGTAACACATATTATTATTTGTATTATTATTTCAATCAGGAGAGACGGTGTTGATGAAAGAATACATATTTATTGCCAGGAATACACAAATGAATGTAATGGAGTTTTGGCGATTAGGCCCCGTTGTGCAGGAGTATCATTCGGGAGGGGAGAACCGATCCGATGAAACCCCCCGGGGTCTAGACACTGGTGGTGGTGAATGGGTAGTTGGGTCGGTCTGAAGGGGAGTGGCTTAGCTTGACCCTGGTGGTGGTGAATGGATAGTTGGGGTCGGTCTGAAGGGGAGTGGCTTAGCTTGACCCTGGTGGTGGTGAATGGATAGTTGGGGTCGGTCTGAAGGGGAGGCTTAGCTTGACCCTGGTGGTGGTGAATGGTAGTTGGGGTCGGTCTGAAGGGGAGGGCTTAGCTTGACCCTGGTGGTGGTGAATGGATAGTTGGGGTCGGTCTGAAGGGGAGTGGCTTAGCTTGACCCTGGTGGTGGTGAATGGATAGTTGGGGTCGGTCTGAAGGGGAGTGGCTTAGCTTGACCCTGGTGGTGGTGAATGGTAGTTGGGTTCGGTCTGAAGGGGAGGGCTTAGCTTGACCCTGGTGGTGGTGAATGGATAGTTGGGTTCGGTCTGAAGGGGAGGGCTTAGCTTGACCCTGGTGGTGGTGAATGGGTAGTTGGGTCGGTCTGAAGGGGAGGGCTTAGCTTGACCCTGGTGGTGGTGAATGGATAGTTGGGGTCGGTCTGAAGGGGAGTGGCTTAGCTTGACCCTGGTGGTGGTGAATGGTAGTTGGGTTCGGTCTGAAGGGGAGGGCTTAGCTTGACCCTGGTGGTGGTGAATGGATAGTTGGGGTCGGTCTGAAGGGGAGTGGCTTAGCTTGACCCTGGTGGTGGTGAATGGATAGTTGGGTTCGGTCTGAAGGGGAGTGGTCTTAGCTTGACCCTGGTGGTGGTGAATGGATAGTTGGGTTCGGTCTGAAGGGAGTGGCTTAGCTTGACCCTGGATTCAGAGCAAGCCCCCAGGAAGTGCGCCGGACTCTGATGAAAATATTCGTTGTGTCCAAACGGCGGTACTGCAACTTCCGTATCAGTCCGTGACGTCACCGGGCCCAGAAGACTTTTCCCCATTGACTAACATTGGGTAAGAGACGTCTGTAAATCAGCGGATAATTTTAGTTATATTAGGTCTTAAAGTTTTTGCATAAATTAGGGCGTGGTCACTTTGATGGACAGGTCTCTGCGGTGACTGCTGCTTCTAGCTTTCTGTTCCTCTGCTAGCTCCGTTAGCTCTGTTAGCTCCAGGATGCTACAGGGGCTCGGCTGCGAGGCTGATCCGGGGAACACAACTTGAACTCGGACGTGTTGTTGTGTTGGTGCCTGGTGGAGTATTCTTCATTTAAATATCGGACTTATCTTACGCCGCCTCGGCTCCGCCTCTTTGCCCTTATTTGGAGCAGGCTGGAGCAGACGGGAGTTCGGCTCTGACGTCACTGTGACGGCAGCGACCGACTCCGCCTACTAAGGGCTTCTCAGCAACTCTGCAGAAACCTATGGGTGACGTCACAGACACTACGCCCATTTATATATACAGTCTATGTTCACAATGCTATGAGGAGAAAATAAAATAAAAAGATGAAATATAACGTTATCCAGGAGCATATTGAATAAAATATGGTAATATAAAAAAGGTTAAGAGCATAAAAGGTTAGAATAAAAAAATAAATAAACTTGATTTCCATTTTTTGTATTCTCTGCTGTTTCACTGACTTGCTGCACTTCCCCTACCTGTCCACCAGGGTAGAGAAGGCTCTTCTCCATGCGTTTGATGGGAAACCGTCGGTGGCCATGGAGGGGGTGAAAGCTGGGTATTTCTTCTCCATCCCCCCCTCTATCATCCGCAGTGAGCAGGTACTCCTCCTTCTCTTCACCCAATTATTATTTTTCTTCTTGACTTGCTTGTAACGCGCTTTGAGCACCAGGAAAAGCGCTATAAATGTTTTATTATTTATTATTTACCTTCATCACTTTAAATGATAAGTGATTATTATTATTATAAGTGAGAAATCGAACTAGTCCCCCACTTCAAGTATCTTGGAGTCATACTGGACTCAAACTTGACTTTTAAGAAACATATCAAGAAAGTATCAAATACCATTAAATTCAACTTGCACAATTTTAAATCAGACCCTTCTTAACTGTCAATGGTGCAAAGTCGTACCTCCACTGTATGATTCTATCCCACATTGAATACTGTGTCCCGGTTCAAATAAACGATTAAATGAAAAAAAAATGTATTAACCTGGTCGACCCCCCAAGCACATAGTCTGAAATACCCCTGATGTGCAATCACACTGTCTGTAAATGTTAGAAAACTCTCCCTGGTCTCCGGCTTGAGCTTCTAACTCAGGATCCATGTATTTATGATCCTCTCAAGAATGGAAGTAGTCATCACATACAGAGCATTTGTATTTCTGACTCAAAATTCTGTATTTTTTCTCCAAATCTCAAAATTCTGTCTTTTTCTCAAAATCTCAAATTCTGTATTTTTTCTCAAAATCTCAAATTCTGTATTTTTTCTCAAAATTCTGTATTTTTTCTCAAAATCTCAAAATTCTGTATTTTTTCTCAAAATTCAAATCCTGTATTTTTTCTCAAATTCTGTATTTTTTCTCAAAATTCTGTCTTTTTCTCAAAATTCTGTCTTTTTCTGAATACTTAAAAATGTTAATAATCACTAGTCCCCGGCTTGAGCTTCAATCTCAGGATCCATGTATTTGTGATCCTCTCCAGAATGGAAGTAGTCATCACATACAGAGCATCAACTAGTTCCTGAACAGTGTCCTTCACATGCTGATATCCAAGAGAGGGAGTTACACAGTCACAAGATGGAGGAATAGAAAGCAGTATTCAATGTTTACTTCAGATTAGCTCCACGTCAGAAATGAGCATGCTTGTCATATGTCTATCTCCATAGAGGCTGAATCATCATGTTAATCACATAGCTAATATGCCTCAAACAGTCCTGATGCTCTTCTAGGTAATCATACATCCTGTCATGTTCACAGCTACAGTTGGGATACCTTTGTTATCATGTTACTCTCATATTGGAAGAGGACATTCAGTGTTTTCCCAACAGTAAATATACAAATTAAATCAATATACCCTCCTGCAATTTCACGGTTATTACCATGGTGTACACATCTGCTATTTTAGTTTTTCACTTCTTGTGTGCTGTTGTGATCTTGTAAATGTCCCTGTTGCCGGACAAATGAAGGATTTCTGATTATTTCCCTGTTATTTTCCACTAAGAAGCAGAAGCTGGTGAAACAGCTGCCGTTAGAAAACATCTGTCTGAGACGGATTCTCCCGCTTTGGGTCCGGAGAAACAGGTCAAATATTTATCTACATTTCAGTCAAATAAACCCAAAAACAAGGTATTAAAATATGCATATATGCAAAGTTTGCTCTGTTTGTAATGACGTGAGGCTTCAGAGGCTTCAGAGGCTTCAGAGGCTTCAGAGGCTTCAGAGGAAACAGAATACTTGCTCCATTTAAGAATAAAGGATAAATAAATTAAATAAAGTAAAATATTTAAATTAACATAAGAAGTTAAAAATGTCAAACCAAGTATAACAAAAAATATGAAAGAATAAACATATTCATACAAACAACGTATGTTAAAGTAACATTTAAATACATGAAATACAAGTATTGATACAAGAATAAGAAGTAAAAGTAAGACTAAAATGTAAAAGTAGTAAAGACATTTATTAAAACATGCTTGAACACTGACAACTAAAAGATAAATGCGTCTTTGAGCGTTAGGAAAAGCGCTATACAAATCCACACACACACACACCGACACACACCACACACACACACACACACACACACACACACACACACACACACACACACACACACACATACACACACACACACACACACACACACACACACACACACACACACACACACACACACACACACACACACACACACACACACACACACACACATACACACACACATACACACACACACACACACACACACACACAACACACACACACAAACACACACACACACACACACACACAACACACATACACACACACACACACACACACCATACACACACACACACACACACACACACACACACACACACATACACACACACACACCACACACACACACACACACACACACAACACACACACACCAACACACACACAACACACACACACACACATACACACACACACACACACACACAACAACACACACACACCACACAACACACACACACACACACACACATACACACACACACACACATACACACAACACACACACACACACACACACACACACAACACACACACACAAAACAGACAGACACACACACACACAACACACACATACACACACACACACACACACAAAGACACACATACACACACACACGACACACACACACACACACACAGACACAATAGACACACTCACAACACACACACCACACACACACAGACACACACACACAACATACAGACACACACACACACACACAACACACACACACACACACACACACACACACACACACACACACACACATATATAGTAAATAATTTAATGAAATCATTTACATGAGAAGTTAAAGTTGGTATTTGACATTCAATTTTCAGATATTTACAACTAAATTCTGTATTTCTATAATATGTATTTCGCATTATTAAACAGCTTAGTTGAATATTGGATTCTGATTGGTCAATTGGGACATTTCAGAGGTCAAGTGTAAACCATAGGGTGTAAACGGGTAATATTTGTTTCTGTTAATGCTGTGTTCTGTCTTCAGGTGAGGAACGAGCCGAGGAACGTGGTGGTTTCTGCAGAGTTCATCAGTCGGGTCAAAGGAGTCTCTCTGCAGACGGTGATGGACGTCACCACGCAGAACGCCCTCAGACTCTTCCCCAAGATAACGTCCAAACTCAGACCCTAAAACACACCCTAAACATCTAGTAACATGTAATGCAGTGTATAATCAGACCAGGTGTAAGAAGAAGGAAATATCAGCTTCTCAAACCTGGACTGTTTGCAGGTAGTTGAGATAGAAGGGGACAGTGGGCTAAGGATTCTCTTACTTTTAGATGGTACATTTACTAGAAAAAAACTCACATATTTCCCCCAGAAAGTTGTGCATATTCTCAAAACAAATTAAAAGGTACAGTAAGATACTAATACATTTACACCCAAAAACTTGGATATACTTTAACATTTAAAGGGGACCTATCATGCAAAATGCACTTTTGTACGTCTTTCTACATGAATATGTGTCCCCGGTGTTCCAGGGAACTCACCAAGTGTCAGAAAACACAACCCTCTCTATTTTCCTCCATACCCAAATCTCTAAAAAAGGGGCTGCAACGGATCTGATAAAAACTGATCCAGATTTGAACACTGTCCTGACGTCAGGACGGTGGCGCTACGGCTATTGGGCCAACTCCACCAATCAGGAGGAGACAGCCACGGCCATTGCCGTTCGAAAGCGCTGGAGACGCTGTAGTACATATGCCAGGCCTGTAGGTGGTGCTGTTCTCACAGAATCAGCCCTTGCTAAAACAGAGCTAGAAATGTCAAATTGAGCGAAATGAGGCATGGCTAAAATGCATGATCTGTTTGGTATTTTGAAAAGAAAAAAGTATAAATATGCCTTATATAGGTATGGTCCTACACTATGTTATTCAAATATAGCATGATAGGTCCACTTTAAGTAGTAAATATGGGGGGAATCATGGAGAGAAAATAAATAAATATTTCTTCGTTTAAATTCACCAATTTGTTCAACTTTCAACTTTAATTTCTAAAATCGTGGTCTGGATATAACTCCTCTCCCCCAGCTTTGTTAAATATGTTTTACCAGCACTGTCCCTGATGCTCATACTGCACTATGTATACAAACACCAACCGTGTGTGTGAACTGTGTACTTTAAAGCTATGTATTTATCTCCATCTATATTTCTTAAATAAAGGAAGAAGAGTTCAAACTTTAAAACACACGTTTGGAGTTTTTAATGTGCGTTCACACACTTTGTCCCTAAATATGAAACTTTAAAAAAATATAATTACTTGATGTAAGTCCACTTCATTTGAATGGTAAATCCATAATAGTTATAGAAAAAATAATGATAATTTGCTGCAATAATTCAAACTTGTTTTGAATTATTGTCCAAATTGAGGCAAGGGGGCGTGGTCACGTGATGACGTCATGACCAGCCGGGAAAATCTAAAAGCCTCCGCAGCTAGAAGCTAGTGATGGGAATTCATTTGGCTCACCAAGAAGAGCCGGCTCCCAAACGGCTCTTCTTTTTACCACATATAACTTTTATAATTCAATCAAATGTAGCCCTGTTTTGACTCATGATTTATATGTACACATATATCACTTAAAGTATTCAATACATCCTTTGAACTGAAGTATTCAAAAGTACAAATTACATTTTTAATATAAATGATTTGCTGTGGCCAGTTGTTTTCATTGCATTGACAGACCCTTACTCTCTGATACCCCTGATACACAAAGCAGATAGCAACACCTAGAACAACTTTAGCATAGACATTTAAAAAAAGGACAGCTACTGTATCGACATTTTAAAAGTGTATTTAAAGAAAAAGCCCGAACAAAACAGCAGGGCTCTATTTCAGTCTTAACTAAAGGAACACAGACGGCAACAGCTGACATCAAATCTTTGCTGAGCCTAAAGATAATCATAAATAAATAACATGGTGAAAACAAATATATTGCAATGCTCAAAACAGCAGCATCCAACTATCTCTAATCCTTGGATATTACATGTCACTGCATCCATCATGCACGGAGCGCGGAGATCATCATACAGTATCATTCTGTCTTGTATTACTTAAGAAATACAAAATAAACGGCTTGTCTGCAGGGCGCACCACATCACTAACACACACACACACACACACACACACACACATGTCTTATCTGAGTCAGGGGACAGATGTATCTCCGTTAAAAACCTTAAATACAGAAATACATGTTCTTGATTTACTCTACAATATAAGGCCTGAGGGAGAGACCTCATTTACTACAAGTTAGAAACCAGTGGCGAGCCGTCAGGGCCCTAAAGTCCTTAGAACCTGCCTGTTCAGTTTCTGTTGGAATGTGAAGGGTTAAATGAAAGAAGCTCCTTTGGCCCTCTCTGCAAGGTGAAGACAGGAGCTGATTGGTGGTCCAGCTGTGAATTCACAGAGGGCTAAGCTAGGGTAACTCAACGAGAGAGTAATATCAAATGACAGTACAATTGACCAATCATATCTTCCCTCTAAATGGGTGGGCATCATTTTCGCGGACTTTATGACAAGTTCCGCCCGCTGTGAGGTTTATTCATGTGTATAGAGAGGTGCAGTGACGCGTCCTAAAACCCGGAAGAAGCTGCTGGTTCCCTCGCCAAAAAAGCAATAGGATTTCTCCAGAGGGTTTTGGAAAATAGCTGGAAATAAGATCTGTGGGAAACGAACCTGTTTGATAAATGCACGTTTTGTTCAGCCGGATAATCTCCACATGTCTACCCTGCTTTTATCATTTTCTAATCATAAATCTATCGATTAGATTTATGATTCGAAAATTATTATGACTCTTTTTTTTCGAGGGAAGGGGGGGTCAGAGGGCCGAGGTATAAAGTCACGGCTCGCCACTGTTAAAAACAAAACAACAACAGACCCTAAACTGTAAATGAATCTAAACCAAGACATAAACATGTTATTAAAATACCCTGACAGTCTCCTCTCCGTCAGCAGGTATTGATTATTGACTTCACACAACAGACAGCTTTTGAATCATTATGAGACTTGTGGTGCATTATGGGATATGTGGTTATTCTAGCCGCGGGCGGTGAACGTGGATCTGCAGACGGACGCCACGCTGCAGGTGGACATCTCCGACGCCCTGAGTGAGAGAGACTAGGTCAAGTTGTGTGTGTGTGTGTGTGTGTGTGTGTGTGTGTGTGTGTTGTGTGTGTGTGTGTGTGTGTGTGTGTGTGTGTGGTGTTGTGTTGTGTGTGGTGTGTGTGTGTGTGTGTGTGGTGTGTGTGTGTGTGGTGTGTGTGTGTGTGTGTGTGTGTGTGTGTGTGTGTGTGTGAATATAACTCGGCTCTATTATAGAACGGAAAAAGCAAACATCAAGAACTTAAAAGTAAAAGTCTTTAATTATTCAATTTTTAAGGAAAAGTCCCGTCAAAATAACGAGATGATCCAATCACAGAGCTCCAGTGCTCTGTCACTTATTTCATAAATAGATCACCAACATATTTGTATATAAAGGAGAAAATATCATGCATAAGAACACAAATATACAATAAATATATTACACTTCCAATAAATTCAATAATTTTTTTATTTTTGCGATTCTTTTCAGAAAAATAAAAACATCTCAAATAGAAATAAAAGAGCATTAAAAAAGTAGAAAATGTTCATGTTGTTTTACAGGATTTGAGGTGTTATTTTATTTATATAATTTAATAATTATATCATTATTATATTCCCTCTGGAGCCGACAGGTGGCGGCGATGCGCCATTACACTCCTAACCGCCGGGAACCCGAAGAACAAGAAAGGAGTTCTATTTTGAAACTCGAGGAAGCTAATATTTACATCTGAGCGGTGACTTTATTTAACTCTAAAACAGACCGAAAATAAAGGAAAACACGTGAGGAACATGGAGGGAGCTTCTACTAAAGGTAAAGGAGAGTGTGTGTGTCAGTACGGATAGTTAGCTGGCTGCTAAGCTAACTGTTATAGTTTGTTGTGATGCTTCGTTAGCTTTAATGCTAACTGAAGCTAAACTACTCCCTACAAGTCTTTGAGTTTAAATATCATTTATTTATTTCGGTTTTGTGAGAGTTAACCTTCCTGTCATGTTCTTTCTATGTTGTTTAATGATCCTTACAGCCCAGCTATCTATACATGTATTATGTCCTAATGTGGTGTTGCATGAAAGTACACAACTCATATTATAATAATACATTTTAAAAAGCACAATGATCGGATTATTTTGACTATAAAAAACACTAATCGGGATTATATTGTGCCTATTATCACCGAGTACTTAATGTCAGAGAAACCCAGTGGTGTAAAGTAACTAAGTACATTTACTCATGTACTTTTGAGGTACTTATACTTAACTTGAATATTTACATGTTATGCTAATGTTTACTTCTACTCCACTACAGTTATTTAATACCTTTAGTTACTTACAGTCCTCTCCTGCTGATGTTAATGTTTCATTTATGAAAAGAAGTCACAAATTAACAGAAAGAAATGGGTTATTCTCTTAAATGTAATTGTTTAAAATGTACGTAAAACCAGTCACACATTTCCAAAAAACAACGTGCATCATCTCTGTAATTTAAGGGGTATGTTTACAAGATACAAACTCAAAGTTATGAGGAAAATCTTGGCTATTGTGTGAAGTTTGAGTGGTTAAATTATGAAAAAGAAGTCACAAATTAACAGAGAAAATAAGGTTATTCTCTTAAATGTAATTGTTTAAATTGATGTAAAACCAGTCGCATTTTATGCTACTTTGTACTGTACTTCTACTACTCTACAGTTCAGAGGTAAACTGTGTACTTTTACTCCACTACATGTATTTAATACCTTTAGTTCCTTCACAGATCTGGATGAATGATGTGAAATATAATCAAGTGTTAAATCAGACTTTAGTTCCACCTGGAGTAAATCCACAAGCTACCCTGCAGTATACAAAGTCATTCAAACTAGCTGCACCTTTACCAGCTTTGAGAACACTTTCATGATCAATCATTATAAAACATATCATATATATTATTCTGAAATGGACCAATCTGCACAATGACTACTTTTACTGTCGCTACTTCACTATATTTGATGAGAATACTTTTATACTTTACTTGAGGAACATTTTGAATGCAGGACTTTTACTGTAACAGAGTATTCCTACACTCTGGATTACTTTTACTCAAGTACAAGATCTGAGTACTTCTACTTTTACTCAAGTACAAGATCTGAGTACTTCTACTTTTACTCAAGTACAAGATCTGAGTACTTCTACTTTTACTCAAGTACAAGATCTGAGTACTTCTACTTTTACTCAAGTACAATATCTGAGTACTTCTACTTTTACTCAAGTACAAGATCTGAGTACTTCTACTTTTATCTAATGGTAGGGTTTCTGTTTGTTCCCCCTCAGGTATTCTGAGTCACCTGAGTCTGCTGGAGGTTCAGGTGAGGAGTCGGACAACTCAG